>PVHY01016602.1:0-33388 GCA_004024945.1 Uropsilus gracilis
ATGTGCCTCACCTCCTAGTATCCTAGTGGATACAGGTTGAGAGATGTGCCTCACCTCCTAGTATCCTAGTGGATACAGGTTGAGAGATGTGCCTCACCTCCTAGTATCCTAGTGGATACAGGTTGAGAGATGTGCCTCACCTCCTAGTATCCTAGTGGATACAGGTTGAGAGATGTGCCTCACCTCCTCTGGAACACTAAAGGGTGGTCAACAATAGGTCTGTCACCTGTGACACAGCAGCTTCCTAGCCTCTTTGGAATGTCCCAAGAGACATATGACCAATTAATAATGACTGTTACCCCCACAGGTAATTCTCCTGTTATCACACATCCTTCCTGATGTATGTCACATACGCCTTTGGGAATCAGATTTCTACTTCCTCATTTAGCTCATTGTGAGGGAATATAAGGGTCTTCATTACTTGTATCCACCTCTCTCACCTAGCAGTGTCTATGTTTAATGCTCTGAACAGTTCGATGTCACAGTATTAGTCCCATTTTAAAGATGAGTAAATTGAGGCATAAACAGATTGAGCAGTTTACCAAATTGACAGAGTTCATTAGTGAACTCAGATACTGCTGGAGACATTATACTTTAGATACATGTGTTTATCTGCCTCTCGCGCTCACACCATACAACAGATGAAATCAGACCCTCAATACAATTTGTTCTCAATTAGCAGTGATATGGAGGGTCTTGCCTAGAGGTCAGAGACTGGCTTGAACTGCTGTATGCAAGGAACTCTTTTGGAACAAACTTCCATCAACAATGGAGAAGGAAAAAATTGTCTAAAGTTGATCCTGAGAGCAAAAGTCAAAGACACCCAGGTACCTGACAGAATAATAAAACCTGGAAGCCTACTTTGTATGAAATTAACTTGGGATACCCTTGAGGGGGGAAAATTGACAACAAACCCATTTAAATGAATACCTGGAAGATTCTGTGTAAGATGTACAATAATTTTAAAAGGCCAGAAGCAGAGCGGTCTTTACATCTCTCGATGTTGAACATCATCATGCAAATCCTCGGCTAAAAATTGATCCACTAGGAAAGATGTCTTTATTTCAGATAAAATGTCTATGCATTGCTAAGCACTGGAGCTGAAGTTTCCAGATTCATTCGTCATTCTTCCCTCTCTGCAAAGTTCACCCAACCTTTTTTTTTCCTTTTTAAATTCCTTTCACTCTTCTCTAAATTCAAGATCTCAGCACCAATGAGATCTTGACCCCTTCCTCAGCTTTGTTCCCCTCCTCCTAAAATGCTTGTCTCCGCAAGCTCCACCAAGAAGGTTCTGCTCTTCTGCTAGGCTGGGTCTCAGTCCATGTCAGAATCTCTGAAGGAAATCTTTTGCATTCTGGTCAAATCTGAATGAGGAACCCTTGTGAGAAGACTCCCCCAAACTTCCCCTCTCAAACTGCTTCTCACTCAACTGACTAGATGTTTGTCATGACCCTGTTTGTCACTGTGACCCAGTGCCATGCTTGGTTCTCTCATCCAGCGAATACACATTTAATGATAACTGGGTTTGGCCCAGCCCTAGGGCTTATCACTCCTAAGGTGATAATGAAAAAATATTTGTCAAGACTGAAGCAGCTTGACACGGAAAAACCACTGCAGTTCTGGAGGGAAGAAATCTAACCACACGATTCCAATGAACTTTTCAAATCATCATACATACCAGCAAATAATCATAAATACCAGACTTCAGGTATTTGACCTTCAGGTAAAATGACCTGTCTTATAATTTGGTCAGTTAACTTGAATGGGTCGAAATGCCATTTCCGAAGAGCCCACCAGTTGAGTTCACTTACATAGCTTCTAGTTAGACATTCGGTGTTGATGCTGCTTAACCAGGTTAGCGCTCACACACTCCAATAAGTAGGTACCACAGTTCCATTTTACAAATGAGGAAACTGAACAATAGAAGAGTTAAGTCATTGGTCTGAGGCCACACACCAATCTGAAGGGTCAGGGACGAGAACCTGGAAGCCTGGTTCTGTAGTACCATTTCCTGAGTCTTTGAGTTTATCAGAAACTCAGTCACCAAATCTCATACTTCAGGCATGTTGAGACTGTCATCTGTTACCACAGCTAGCAGACGTACTGGGTGCAGCCACTTGTTTGGGGAGGGGGTGTGTCTTCCTAAAGAAATAATTGTACAATCATGTCCAACATTTCTTTTTTTAATTAATTAATATATATTTCACATATTTGCATTCCCCCAGGGGTCACCCACCTTCTCCCCTCCCTGACCACTCCCACCCATTCCCCCACCCCACCCCAGTTGTGTACTTTAGTTTGGTTGTTAGCTTGTTTGGACTTTTCCTCCTGGCCTTTGCTTGTTTTTCCTATATCCCATATATTAGTGAAACCGTTTGGTTTCTATCTTTTTCTTTTTGACTTGTTTCTGCTAATAAGGTTTCTTCTAGGTCCATCCATGTTATCATAAATTCATCAAATTTGTCATTTTTAATTGATGAGTAATATCCCAATTGTGTATATGTACCACATCTTTTTCACCCAGTGATCTGTCTTATAATTATAAATAGTGCTGCAGTAAATATCCATGCACAGACATCCCTTTGTATAAGTACTGGGTCTCCTTTGGGTAGATTCCCAGAATAGTGATTGCTGAATTGAATGGTAGTTCCATTTTCATTAATTTCAAGTTTCCTCCACACAGCTTTCCATAGTGGCTGGACCAGTTTACATTCCCACTTCTCTGAAGATGTCCAAGACTTCTAACTGTAACAACCAAGTTCTAAGAGGAAGTCATCCTTATCACCAAATGTTCCAAACATCTATATAACAATCAAACAGAAATCTTAGCAGACATCCCGGTGGCCTGTGGGGTGGCCCCTTTCACAGCAGAGAAGGGGGCTTTCTGTGGAGAAGAATCTAGAAATATTACCTCAGAGACTTCAGGCTCTGACAGACTTCTCTCCTCTGAAGCCCACCTTGTTGTGAGCAGGAGACTCAGTAATGGTCACAAGTCTCTTCTGCCTCAGACTTAACCTTTCTTTGCCTGATGGCAGCACCTTATTGGACTGAGTGAACATTGCTTGTTGGTGGGCTAGAGAAGGTGGTCCCCATACCACATCTGTGTTGAGGCCCTCTTGAAGGCTTAGTGCTTGGAAGAAACTCCAGCAGTAACTGCCTCCTGGCTTTGGTATGTTGCTCAACACAGTGCTGGAAGAAGAACAGCAAACAGAAAATGTGGGTGGGAAAGGGCTGTGGAACTGAGCATGGACCATTATTTGTATAGAAGATGAGACAAAGTAAGCAGTGTCTGCACGGGGGCTGATCACACCCATTTGCATGCTGGATTTTCACAGGCTTGGAGCAGTTCATGGGCCAGATGATGCTTGTTGTGGCTTAAATGCTTGGAATGATTTCACATGGCAGTCACTGTTCTAAACGCCCTACTCGTATCAACTCATTGCATCCTCTCAATAGCCCACAGCTGAGGGGCTGCAATGGGTTCTTAGGAACTGCGATTCATGGCAAAACTACATACAGGGAAACCAGATTGCTGGTTTACTCAAGTTATCATCACAGCACCGAAGGAAACAAGACTTGAGGCCTGTACTTCAACTGTTAGTGTGATTTCGTGGAAGAGAAAACTACGTCCTCAAAATGCTAATCAGTTTGCTTAACCTACTGGGAACCAGCCAAGCTGAGTGCAGAACTTGGGTGCTGGGTGGGGTGATGTTCAAGTTGACCTGGTACCTCAGTAACCCCAGTGTGAAGAATGTTCACGTTCGGGAAGCTGGAGAATTAGTGGGGGAATCATGGGGGAAAGAGGAAGGGCCAGATGTTATGGCTGAAGGACAGCTGGGGATGGGGAAACTGAAGTAGGAGATGTGTAGGAGATGAGCAGCCTGGAAACTGATCACAAGAGCTCTGTGGCCAGGACTGGCCTCTGGTGGCCTCGGTGATAAGAGGGACTGGCCACAGAGATAAGGATGAATCATGAAGAAATGACTAGAGGCAGAGCAGTGAAAGGTATACTCCTCCCTTCCTCCTTTTAGCCAGACACTGAAAATGAAATAGAAAAGACAAGAAAGCCTCAATGACAAAGATCATTTGCAGCCCTGTTTAGAATAACTAAGTGATATAAGAAGCCTAAGTGCCCAATAGTAGAAGAGGGGACAAAGATGTGGTATATACTATGGAATACTACACTGCTATGAAAAAGGAAAAAAAGATTAAATCTTGCATTTGCAACAACATAGGTGGTACTGGAGGAGATTGTGCTAAGTGAAATAAGTCAGAAAGAGAAGGAAAAATGCCTGATGACTGTGCTCATAAGTAGAGTATAAAGAAACTAAGGAACAGACAAAACTAAAAAGCTATACCAAAACAAACCTTGAGATACCAGACTGAAGACTGGAGGTTACCAAAGGAGGGAGGGTGGCAGGCAGGAAGCAAACAGTAGTGGGCGTCCAGCGCTTATGGAACACCACAGGTGTCTGGTGGTGGGTGTGAGGTGGTAAAGAATGTGAAGAGGTGTAGCTCTACATCCCTAAATCTAAAGAATGTTGCAAGCCAATGTTAGTTCAATTAAAAATATATTTTTTTAAAAAGTGCTTAAGAGAAAAAAGAGGAAGAAACAGGAGGAAGCGAAAAAGGAAAGTAGTTCCTTTCAACATGCTTGTTTTAAATTTAGAGCTGAAGAAAGTGCATTGAAAAGAAGTTACTAAGCTCTTCAGCTATCACATCTGCAAACTTAAAATCATACACTCACCTTGGACAAAAGAAAAAAGAATGTGACAGAATGTGAAAGCCTTAGCAACTAGTATCTCTGCAAGCATTCAAAATAAAAATGACTTTTCAATTCCAGAGAGATTATGAGAAACTATTGTCAAGAGAAGATTCACTCCTCGCTTTACATGTAAAGTATCTCATTATAAAAGGGAATGTTTCTGAAAGGCTGGCAAGTTTTCAAGGCTGAAAGGGGTCATGAAAAATGAAGTTTAAAATTCAAGTTGCCCATGTCTAAAAGCAAAGTTTCATTTGAAGGAAGATAATATTCTAAGATAATAAGGGATCTAATGACTTTTCAAAGTGACTTATTTTTTCCTGACTTGCTTAAAACAATTACTAAATATCATTGCTTGCCATGTTGGTGTTATCCCTATGATACCACAATTGCCAGTCCTCGTCTCTCTTTACCAATGAGAAGAGTTTTGAGAAGGAAAGTAATTGCATTTATTTGTCAGCAAATGAGAAGGTTAGCATAGTAGAGTTCCAAAGACCAGCATGCTTCTGACTAGAGCACAAGTCAGCAACCAAAACCAGCTACTGAACTGATCCAGTTGGCAAGATGATTTGATGTTTGACCAATTCAGTCACTTCAAGTGTGGGAGAATTTCACATCCTTTCAAGTGTGGGATAAAGTATCTTCACAAAAAAAGTTCTTTGCCTTTCCTGGATGTTAATGTTACACTTTAAATTCTGCACAAACTTTACTACCTTTTTGCTTTGTTTTGTTTTTTTTGAGGCTAGGTCTCATTATGTTGTCCAGAGAACTGCAGACTTTCGTTGCCTGGACTCAAGTGATCCCCAGCCTCAGCCTCCCAGGTAGCTGGGATTACAGGCATGACCACCATGCCCAGCTATTTTTTGAGACTATGTCTTAATATGTTGCTCTGGGCAGATCTCCAACCCGCAGACTCAAATGATTCCCAGTCGCAGCCCCCCATTCTAGGTGACCCTTTTTGACTATTTTCTACTTTTACTAACGATCATTTAGAACATATTTTTCAAAGTTTCCTGTGAAATTGATCAAATTGTCATGGAGATCTACAATAGAGAACAGAAAATAAAATTTAAATGAGCAACTTTAGCTAACATTAAATAAGTCATACCCTTGTTAAAAAAAATGTTCAAAATACCATTCCATTACATCAGGAACTCCACTGAATTAGGCTGTTATAGGGACTCCGAAGGGTATTTGACACCAATTACTTATTTGGCGTGTGAAAAACTTTTTTCTAGCAAACTTCATGAGTCCATTTCCAGTTTTCTTTAGTGAGGGAGTCACTTTGTAGTCCTAGTTCTTCTGGTGCTGTCTCAAAATCAGTCATGAAGGGACTGGGACCCACTTTTATTTCATCCTCTGTAGAAACTGGTATAAGCCACACTGATTTCCTAAGAAAAGACAAGCAGCAAAGAGGTTGGTATCCTTAGGGCAGGTTTTCAAGTCTAAACTTGGGGACAAGTCATTTTCACCACCACTTAATAATATGAGCATTTCCAACCTACTGAGATAGGAGTGCAGCACAGGGCCTACTCCTTCCGGATAATGGATGAGTTATCAACTTGCATTGTCAGCATGCCAAAGTCCCCAGGAAAGCAGAAAAATGGCCCTGAGTGGTAAATTTAAGCTACAAATAAAGTGCTCACACCCAGTGTAGTGGTGATAGAGAAGGGTTGTGCATGTGTACATGTGTGCATGTGTGCACTCAGCTTTGTTGTTCCAGACTTTACCTTTTATCAAGGAAGATAAGTTGCAAACATAATTACTGTTAAAATGAGAATGCTAGGCCAGGCACTCGTGCCTGTAAGCTTTAGCCTATGAAGCAGCTGGGGTCAGGGATTGCGGTTCAAGTCCCACTTGGGGCAACTCAGCGAGACCTAGTCCCAAAAATAGCTGGGCGTGGTGGTGCATGCCTGTAATCCCAACTACCTGGGAAGCTGAGGCTGGGGATTGCTTGAGTCTGTGGCACCCCGGGCAATGTAGGCCTGCAGTTCCATGGGCAAAAACAGCAAGACATAGTCTCAAAAAAAAAAAAAAATGAGAATGCTTACTTATCACTACTAGTCCACTAGTCCATGGAGAAACGCAATGATGTTAATTCTGAACTTTTGACCTTATTCTAAGTACTGACTAATATGTAAGAATGAAAACAGGTTCATGTGTGTGTACAGGTTCTAGTGTTGATTTCTACTGAGGGGTTAGTTGCTTTCCAAAATGGTGTTAAATTCCTCAGTTTTGGTTTTATCTTGCAAAATGTTACTGGAGATTATGAGTTCACCACAAACTGAATTCACTGGCTGTCCTGAACGATACTTACAAATGGCCAATTTTATTTCATATATATTTTACCACAATAAAGATACCAAAAGAAAAAGTTTCAGATGATATTAAAAAATAGTTTATTATTTATTTGTTTATAGAGCTCTAAATCCTTGATTCTGTAAACACACCATTATTTTTTGATGTCAACTATTTCCATGTCTTAAACAAGGATAAAAGTTTATGTGTTTTTTTTCCCCAGGCAGTTTCCAACATTTGTCACGCAAATCAGTTATCACGCAATATATGTATTTCTGTGTCATGTGAGACTGTGTCATTCCACCTGGTCTCAAGGTTCTTAAAAGTCTCAAAATGTGGGACTCTTTGAAAATCAACCCTAAGCTTAGTTCCACAAAACTGTGAGCAAAGAGTATTTAGCGAATAGGTGATAAGCCCTTCTCTTCTTATGGCTCGAATTTGTATCTTTTAGCTTTCTTTTATTGGTTTTGTTTTGTTTTGTTTTGTTTTTTAGTGTTCCTTATGTTTTCATAAATTTGGTCAATGAAAAGTAATACATTTTACAGAACTGGTAGAGTATATTTTGTAGCATGTTAGACCAATTTTATAAAGAAAAAACTCTTACCTATGAGATTTTTAAAATAAGGTAGATACTAAAAAAATGCTCATTTCTTTTACTTGATTTCAGTAATTGTTACTCATATAGTTTACTCAAAACTATCTTCCTGACCAAAGTGTCTTTTATAATGTCTAAAAGTCAATGCTTTGATCATAGGATGTACAAATTTTAGTTATTTGATTAATAAACTTTAGTTTTTAAAGTTTATTTTTGATGTCAACTGTTTCCATGTCTTAAACAAGGATAAAAGTTTGTGTTTTTTTTCCCCAGGCAGTTTCCAACATTTGTCACGCAAATCAGTTATCGCGCAATATATGTATTTAAAGTTTATAGCAAAACTGAATAGAAAGAACAGTTTCCATAGATCTCATCTGCTACTCCTTCTCCCGAACACAACATATAATTTTCAGACTTGTAAATGTTAGCTAATTAGGTTGTGTGAGTGTAATAATAATTTAAGAAATAGTTCTCTTCACACTAAATAATTTTTTTTATTTTTATAAGCTATAGTAGTTATTTTTATTTTCCATGAATTCAGAAACAAAGTTTGTATTTTTTTGAATGAACAGATTTTCGCTTTGACATTTATCCATTGAGGCTGTCCCTACCAAAAAAAAAAAAAGCTGGGATTTGGGTTCCCTAAACCAAAGACTTGAAATACAATGCAAAGAAGCAACAAAATGGGACAGAAAACAGAACAGAGGTTATAGCCACCAAGAATGAGGAGACACTGAAATAAGCCAAATGAACGTGGCCTGGTCTTTGATGGCAAACTTGGGACTAGAAACTTAAGTAGCGTGGTCTACCATATACCATGAAACCACATCTTCACCCAGGATAAGGACATAGCTCCAGAAAAGAAAAAGACCAAAGGGTCAAAATTGGACAAACAGCAATAAGAAAGGAGATGAGCGATTGGGGGGAGGGGGTGACAGTGGAGGGGGTGGAAGTTCCTACAGGGACCAACAATTATACATTGTAAGAAAGCTAAAAATAAAATAAGACAAAATATAAAGCATTTAACCATTTACTTTCTAACATGGAAATCATAAAATGTGTCAGAACAATAAATTATGAAGCTGAAAACACTGAAAGCTGAAGGTAAAAGCATGACAAAGGACTCACCGGGAGGTAAAACACTCCAAAGGGATGATCTCTCTCTCCCCGTGTCCATCTCTAGGATGATAGTGTAGGTCAGTTTGAATAAGGAGTAAATGCTCTGAAATGACCTAGAGGAGTACACAGTTGAAGGAGAAGGTATTTAAAGTAACAGCAGAGGTTTACACTTACTGCAAGAGGAAGCAGAGAACATTCAAGAACTATAAAAATGACCATTTTTTTAAATACACAGGACCCCAGTTTGGGGTGCTAGTTGTCAGGGTGGATGTAGAGTACTTGGGATGAAAATCTTAATAGTCTGAAGTTCACACTTGACTGTCCCTCAAAGGTTTTCAGCAGTTCCTTTGAGAAAAGTGATTTGGAAGTCAAATAACAGTGGTATCAAGCCTGAGCTTTCTGTGGTGCTCATGCTAATTTAGCACCTACACCCCTTCAACGAGCTGCACTTCCTGGGGCAAATTGCCAAAGCACCTTCTTGAAGCTTGAGTTTCCTCATATATAAAAGAAAGACAATACTTCCCAACAAGTGCTGGTGTGAATGCAGAGAGGAAAGAACACTCTCACACTGCTGGGGGGAATGTAAGCTGGCCTAGTCACTGGGTAAGCTGTGTGGAGGACCCTCAAACTAATGAAAATGGAACTACCATTTGACCCAGCAATCGCTCTTCAGGGAATCTACACAAAGGAGACCTCAGTGTAGGTACAAAAGGACACCTGTGCTCAGATGTTTACTGCAGCACTATTTATAATTGCAAGGACATGGAAATAACCCAAATGTCCCAAGACAGATGACTGAATGAAAAAGAGGTGGTACATATACATAATGGAATATTACTCATCAATGAAAAATGACAAAATTTGATGAATTTATGGTAACATGGATGGACCTAGAAGAAATCATATTAACAGAAACAAGTCAGAAGGAAAAAGACAGAAACCAAATGGTTTCACTAATATATGGGATATGGGAAAAAAACAAAGGCTGGGAGGAAAAGTCCAAACAAGCTAACAACCAAACTAAAGTGCACAACTGGGTTGGGGGAAGATGGGAGGAAGCGGTCAGGGAAGGAAGGTGGTGGGTGATCCCCAGGGAATAGAAAGATATGAAATATATATAATATTTAATAAAAAAAATAAAAAATACCTCCATGACTGGACTCATCCTTATGAGTAGACTTAAATATTCTAATGTTGAATACAATCTGCCTTCCTAGAATGAAAGACCTCTGCCAAGAAGCACTGAATGAAATTGAAAGATGGCTGCTAAGCTTAAATAGATTAGGAGCCAGGTGGTGGCTAAAAATCAGCTCCCCGCAAAAGGACACCTGGACTAGGATGTTTATTGCAGCACTATTTACAGTAGCCAGGATATGGAAGCAACCCAAATGCTCCAAAGTAGATGAATGGGTCAGAAAGTTGTGGTATATGTACACAATGGAATATTATTCAGCAATCAAAAAGACAAACTTATTTCACAAAAGACAAACTTATGCCATTCAGAGCAACATGGATGGAACTTGAAGCAATCATGTTAACAGAAAAAAGCCAGAAATAGAGAAATACTGGATGATCTCACTTACATGAGGAATATAGGGAAAACAAACAAACAAATGGACAAGAATAATTTAAAACTGTCAACAGAACTGAAGCATAGAGCAAGAGAGGGGGAGGAGAGAAAAGTCAGGGGAGGGATGGGCACAAGAGATCAAGATGGTTCATGGGTATTCAGGTGGTGGGAGAACCTCAGGGTAGACAATGATATAAAATATGTATATGTACAATCAATTTTTTTAAAATAAGATTTTTTTAAAAGAAAAGAAAATCCATTCCCTAGCTAGTCTCTGAGCTTGTGCTGGGAGATTCCACACATGGATGGCCCCAATGTCCTATGAATGACAAGGAAGAAGCTATGTCATGTATCCACAAAGCACTATTGCAAGAAGCAAAATTTGTTGTTAAAAATAATTGGATAATAATGTTGGCACCAGGCATATAAAGTTCTTTATGGTATTTAGAAGTAGTTTTTAAAATAATCAGGATTCTCACCTGAGTTCTGATGCCACAGGCATGAGTAACATATATAAAATCATATACATATGTCCGTATCCGAGTCACAGGACAACCGTTCCCCAGATGCAATTCTTCAGGCAATATATTCCGATTGTAGGCACACGGGATGATGGAGACCAACACCCAGTCCAGAGAACAACTTATTTTCCCTGCAGGAAAAATATCATGAGAAAATATCAGATGTGTATGTACCTATTTCAAGAAAGAATTCAAAGGATATTCAACTGTGTACCCTTTGCAATAAGTAAATGTATATGTATCTTTCTTCGACAAAGGTAATCCCAATTTAAAGACTAGCATGTATCTGCATAGTTCTTGCCTTAAACAATTAAATTCCAGTTATTTCACAAAGAGGAAAATCAATGCATAAGAAAAAAATACAATCTGAGAGCCTCCTCTTAATATAATTAGACTCCAACAAGGACCACACAGATGGGACAGAAGTAAATTGCAATGCATATAAGGAGAGTGATGTATTCACAGTAATATTTTTGTAGTGGGAGAAGGAGAAAGAGCATAGGAGAAGTCAAATCTAGGGCAACTGGAAGCAGAAATAGTCATGGGCAGAGAGGCGATTGTTTGAAAGAAAACCCACCATCTGCAGAGAAGTCTTAGGACAGTTTTATGGAAAATCCATTTTCACCCTCTATGATGAAGTTGTCAGTGAGTCAAAAACCACTATTTCTAAGAGATCCATTTTCTCATTAGAAATAGTAGTAGGGCCGGGCGTGGTGGCACTCGCCTTTAATCCCATCCTAGGGAGGGAGGCCAAGACTAGGGATCTCTTTGAGTCTATGGATTACAGACCCGCCTGGGGCAAGATAGAGAGACCTATCTCAAAAAGCAGATGGGCGTCGTCGTGGTGCATGCCTGTAATCCCAGCTACCTGGGAGGCTGAGACTGAGGATCACTTGAGTCCATGGGATCGTGACTACCCTGGGCAACATAGTGAGACCTAGTCTCAAAAAGAAAAATAGAAATAGTAGTAAAAGTGTGCTAGATTGTGACTTAGTGTGCTAGATAAACCTTAACCACAGGTATCTGAGAGCGTGATCAGAGTTAAATGTCATGGCTCTTTATATTGTTCAGAAGGAAAACAAGTACATATTAGCTATAGTGTTTAAAGATATTTAGTGTTTAAAAATAAGTAGGAAGAGGAAAGGCTAAATTAGAAAGCCAAAAGGAGGAGAAAGAGGAATGTTGGAAGCCTTGGGTGGGAAGAAGAGGAAAAACGGATGGAAGAGACTGAGAGGGTCCAAGACCTGGACTGGCACTCAGTGACCATGAGCTGAGGTGCCAAGCTCCCTTAAATGCCCTGGTAAAGGAATGGTTACAATGCCCTAGTAGGAAAGGTAAAACCAAGATTCCATGAATATGTAGCATGTGTGGTAGGGGGATTGGGGGGTCATTATGTAGCAGAAAAACACCTGTGGGGGTGAATGCCTTTATTTTTCAGAGAAATGTCTCTCTGGTGGGTTAATCATAGGAGGTTAGGGGGCTGCCGTTACAGATAAGAGAACATGCCAGGATCCATCTCCAGTGTGCCGGAGATGGGCGAGAATAGATAAGGGTGTACCTATCTAAGGCATATCTCTTACCCATTTATGGCACCCCACAGACCCCAAAAGCAAGTCAGAAAAAGGAGAAAGAGCATAAATATTATTTTAGCAATAAACTGCAAGTGTATCAGCAATAAAAATAAATGTAAATGAGCAAAATTCTCCAGGTCAAATCACAAGCAATAGAATGGAGAAATAAACTGTAATGCATTTATATAGTCAACTTATATATCTCCCCTGTGTTTAAATGCAGAAGAAAAAGCAAAGCAATAGGAGTTTGATTCGGATATAACTAGTTATTACCTCCCTTGGAATGTAAATAAGATAAGTAAATTGGTAAGGATTTCCAACTCTAAAGTCTTTAAAGTTGCCTTTGGAAGACAAACAGGTACATGGTCATAAAAATTAGGAGGTAAGATTACCTTCTGAGATAGCTTGTCACTGATGTTTTCCATTATTTATGCCAATCTTGATAGCACCTATATACAAGACATTACAACTGGAGTTATAGAAATAAAAATTACCTGTATTATGAAGGTACAACTCATACACACGATTCATCTTGACCTCATACTCTTCATGGGTCTATTTAGTAACTGGCCCTGTTGGTAATTATGGAAATACTAAGAACTGAAGGGAGATTTTTTTCCCCACAGTAAGAGCTTATTAAGTCATCTCTGTCGACAAATGTTTTAACATTTTAGGAATTGACAGCAGGTGGCTGTTGGAAGAAACAGTTAAACAAGTGTTTTGTAAAATGACCGTGTACCATCCATGTTTTAGCATCTCCCACGTCTCAGAAATAAGCCTAAAATGACTTTCAGGACATCAGTCACACATCGTAGGGCTAATTGTGCATATTTTATCTTCTTCCCTATAATACTGGTGCTCACTTACCCCTCCACAGAGAAGTAATTATAGTAAGTCAGATCACACAGTGAGAACAGGTCATTGAATCTAGAGTAAGAAGAGTTCCAAATCAGAAAGGGGAGATTTGTAGGTCCCAGGAGATATTCAGGATTGTCTGCAACACTGGAGGAGCTGATTCTTTCCAGCATGAAAAAAATGTTGATGTGATTAATGAGCAAGACTCTTCCAACATCATTTGAGCCTGAAGTTTCTTAGTTGTAAAAGATAAATCCCTTTCCAGAAATTGAGCAAAAACAAACCTAAACTAAAACAAAAACAAAACTGGGAGCCATTTGAGGAGAAAATGATGCTGGAGAAGGCACATGTTTTACACCTGTGACTCTGAACTCTGAATCACTTTCCTCATGGGTTTGAGATGTTTTTCTAACACCTCCTAGATAAAATGATAGATCTTTCCTAAAAGGTCCAACAGTTGGGATGAAAGATGAATTCAAAGGATAATGGTTAAAGACATACCTCTGACTTCACAGCTTTTATCCATCCTGATAATGGGGCCCAGTTTCAGTTGCACATTCTAATGTTGAGTCTCAAGTAACTACAAATTATTTGGGGTGGGGGGAGGAAGCCTGGGATGCATCTATAGACCCTACAAATACTAACTGAAACAGAACCTTCCTTGCACCCGAGACCACAGGCCATAACTAGACTGGCAGGCCCGCAAGACCTAGTGAAAAGAAGATGAGACAAAGTAAGCAGTGTCTGCTATTTTTTGGGACTAGGTCTCGCTGTATTGCCCCAAGTGGGACTTGAACTGCAATCCCTGACCCCAGCTGCTTCATAGGCTAAAGCTTACAGGCATGAGCCACCGTGCCTGGCCTAGCATTCTCATTTTAATAGTAATTATGTTTGCAACTTATCTTCCTTGATAAAAGGTAAAGTCTGGAACAACAAAGCTGAGTGCACACATACACACATGCACACATGTACACATGCACAACCCTTCTCTATCACCACTACACTGGGTGTGAGCACTTTATTTGTAGCTTAAATTTACCACTCAGGGCCATTTTTCTGCCCTTTCCTTGGGACTTTGGCATGCTGACAATGCAAGTTGATAACTCATCCATTATCCGGAAGGAGTAGGCCCTGTGCTGCACTCCTATCTCAGTAGGTTGGAAATGCTCATATTATTACCCCTCCCAGAGAGAGGTGGGGTGAACCTCAGGTCACTGCTTTCTGTGTGCTGAATCAAAATGGTTGGAATGGCAACAATTAACTGCTCCCTGCACTAATCTAAGCATTCAGAAAGATCCCTCTTAGGCAAAATAGGAAGGTCAAAAACTATTCATAGTCTTTACTCGTAAAGGTTTTACAGGCTAAATGGAGAAATAAGAATTTTCCCATAACAGATCACAAAAAAAGGTCCCACCTTAAACAGAAAGAAGCAGCCATGTCTTGGTGACTAAAGGAACAGTACACACACATATTGAAATACAGCCTTAGAATATGGACACAAGACAGGACTTGAAACTGGGAGTCATTTGGATAACCCAAAGATTGGCGACTGGTACAGGTAAAACAGCAAAGATATACAGGTATCCAGTTACAGAGAACCAGGGATTTGTTCAGCTCTCTCCTACTGACATTACAGAATGGTGGATAAATTCAACACAGTTAAGATCAGACAAAAGATTGAAAAAAATAAAAAGTGCCATATATCAAGAGGCAACAGAAAGAGCCTGGAAGCAAGAAGGTCAGTGAGGATGGAGCTCAGGAGCCTACGGTACCCTATGGTCAGTTACTGGTCATCAGCTGTGGGTTTGAAAGGGCAGCCTGACACCCAGAGCCAGAAACTATTCCTGAGGATCCTGCAAATGAGGGTCAAGATAGAGAGACACCCACAACACAAGAGAAAGAAACATCTCCAACTTTTAGGTGCAAAAAGATGTTCTTCAGCATATGAACTCAAGTCCGCTTGGCTTCAATTTCTTTTCTGGAAAATATTAAGATTGCATCACCTGCATGAAATCAACCTTGAGTAACCCAGCCAAGAAGCTTCCTCTAAAATTGGCTATTTACATACACAATGGAGTATTACTCATCAATTAAAAATGACAAATTCGATGATTTTATAACAGCATGGATGTACTTAGAAGAAATCATATTAGCAGAAACAAGTCAAAAAGAAAAAGACAGAAACCAAATGGGTTCACTAATATATGGGATATAGTGAAAAAATAAACAAAAGACTTGAGGAAAAGTCAAAACAAGCTAAGCACCAAACTAAAGCACACAACTTTGGGCAGGAGGGAGAGGGGCGAGGAATGGAGGGAAGGGTGGGGCGGGGGGTAACCCCCTGGGATTACAATGTTGTAAAATTTATATATAAATAAATAAATTTAAAAAAAAATAAATTAAATAAATAAAAATAACAAAATTGGCTATTGCTATTTACCATATATTGTCTCAGCACGAGACCCAGTCAAGGTCATGAGGAGAACCAAGACCACTAGAGCCACAGAGGCCTTCATCTGGCCGACCTTCAGGACAGCTTTCCAGGAAAGGGGGAGTGGCAGCTACCAGAGTGATTTTATACAGCTTGCCCTGCTCAGCTGCCTGCACTTCCTCCTTCACTTCCACTTGGCATTTCCAATCAGGGCCACCAGGTCCTGTTTAGGTATGGAGCATGTTGACCTAATGTGCTCAACAGCCTAAATCATCTGGAGTTGAAGTTCAAAAAAAAAGTGATTTCTTCATTTCTATGGGTTTGACTGGAAGTAGCAGCAGCAGAGATGAGGACGTGACTGGATCAAGAACATAAATCCCTAAAGAGAGACAAAGGCCCACAGAAAGCCTTCTGAACATCAAGAAAATCCACAAGTCAGTCCATCCCTGTTGATTCTTTATGAATTTTTAGTTGACCCAGTCAGTTGGAGTCTTATAATTATGCTCAAGCATGTGCTAATAACACAAGTGTGTGTGAGTGAGTATGCATGCATATATAACATAACATGTAGAATATATACATGACTACATTATATATACATATATATCTAGATATATAGATACATATATATACACACACAATAAGATAGCTTCTTGGAAACTGCAACTTCAAGCAAAATGACCTAGAATGAAAGTGTGCCCTTGAATAACATTGTTTTTCAATATTGACCAAGATTATCTTTTCCTCATCAACCTTACACCAAAATGATATTGACAGAAATGACATTGAATGTGTGTATTTATACTTCATGATCATGTGGGCACTAGTCTAATCCCAGTCGACTCTAGACACCCAGCGTTGGCCACAACAGTTACTTCAAATCCCAGCATAGATGGAATTTTCTTAACCCCATCTATTGGCTTTTGGATTGAACTGATGAGTTAGGAAGGAGAAAAAGAAGAAAAGTTTTTTTTTAATACAAAGAAAAGATATTTTAAGTGATGTATGGCAGCTTTTAATTACACAATCAGACCCCAAGAGGGAAACTTCTGCTCACTTTCTTTGGCCAATTTAGGGTAATTGAGGTAGAAAATCAAGACAAATTATAGATCACTAGTGTCATAATTGAAGATATCGATTCTTTGGCAGAAAGAATCAGACCCACACAAAAATGAATCTCAAGAGGATAGTATCATTTGCCAGCCGGAATGTGTTCCTTCTGAGGAGTCTAGAGATTTGGTTGAGGCACAAAAACCCAAACCTCTCATTCAAAGAAATCCAGCAAATAAATGACAGAAAAACTTCGACCTGCATAGAACATGGTATGGAGACTGAGCCCTTTCAAGCCCATGGCTCATGGGCTTGAACTCTCCACATGATACTGCAGGCTGCCATCTTAACTCACCTTCTTGTTTTTCCTATTTCCCCATAAGCTATGATTCTTTTGTTCTTTTCAAAATGTTGTCCAATCTTCATCTGTGTTGAATGTATCAACCATGCTCCAAAATCAATAGAATAAAGCTAAACAAATGCCTGTGTGGGCTATCAGTTGATTGTTGGGAACAGATCAAACCAAAGTCACTCCATTTTGTTTCAAACCTCCATTGTGAAGCCGGTGTCCTCTCCCTATCCTCAGTGGAAAGTACCCGCCATGACTGGCTGATCTAACATTCTGTTTCTACCTCCCCTTATTCCGGGATGTTCCTGACTGTCTTGTTCACCTGATGGATGATGGATGACAGCATTGTCCTCCTGATGATAGACATCAGCATTATTGGAAACCCGTAGTTATGGGAACGTGTCCTGAACTTATGGGAACATGGGAACGTGTCCTGTAGTTATGGGAACCTTTCCTACACCTGCTTGCTTGCTTGCTTGCTTGCTTTACAATAGGGGGCGGTGGTTTTGCCTTATAAAAAGTTGTAAAAGAAATTGCTCTGGGTCTTTCTTGCCACTTTGGCTTGGCCTGGTGCACCAGTAACAAACCTACAGCTTTAAACTTCAATCAGAGTCCTTGTGTCTTGTCAAATGGCCCACGAGTCACAACATTGATACCCATATCTTTGCTGTGTTACCTGAAATGGTCTCTAATTTCTGTTATCCAAATGATTCCAGTTTTAAACCTGCCTAGATGTCAACTATTCATTTTAATATTAGTTACTTTTTAATTTAAAGTCACTTAAAACTTGTCTTTTCCTCCTGGTGAAACTGGCATGTGAAGTTTTCGTTTCTCCATTTGGCCTGAGATAGTTTCTGACTCTATACTGAATCACAGGCAGCTGTTGTTCTCTTTATGGACCAATCCAACCTCAGTCACTACAGCTGGACTCAATCAAGCCCACATCCCAGACCTGAAGCCCAGCCGTCTTCCCCCCTAAGAGACTTACCTCTTAAATTTAGTAATCTATGTCCTATGACAAGATGGATCTTGGTCTGACAAAGGAGAATCAACCACAGCCTAAGTCCTTTCTGATTTGTTTATAAAATAGTAAAATGAGCCAGAAGACATAATACCAGCATCTTAAGGAGTGATAAGGGAGACAGTGATAAAAGCACAAATCTGATTGATTGAAAACACATAGCACCAACTCCCAGCTTGGGTTAAAGTCCATGGGAAGCTCCCAAAAGGAAATAGTTACATGTATTTAAAGCCATCACATCATTTCAAATAATCACAACCACTGTTGCGCATTCTCTTATTCATAGCTGGCAAAGGAGGCCACGTCACTGAAATAAGGAGAATCTTCTCAACAGCACAGAGGGCTTCATCTCCTCTACTGCAGTGTATCAAGAGCCATTAATGGCAAGAAAAGGCAGTCTTCTTGCCCAACTCAGCTGTCAGCCATGGCTCATCACCCTGTACAGCTCAGATAGATCCTTGTTGGAGCCTCCAATGTGCTCTTTGCCCCTGAACTATGCTACTAGAAATTATACTGCTGGAAATCATCCTCCTGGAAATCACAGGTTCTGATTAAATGAAAAGCGCAGGTAACCGGTGCCCAAGAACCAAATCTCCTATGGTAGTATCTCGAAACATATTCTGTAACATTTCCCTACATTTTTTTCTTTTTTTAAAGAGTATTAAACCTTAGGCAGAACTAGGAACACATAGTTGAAACCGAGCTTTCAAGTTTGAGAGCAGAGTGAAATGAGCACGTACATGAAACAGCAAAACTTACTGTCACTTTTATTTCAAAGCATAGGTATCTTCAAACATTCTGCTCTGGCTTCAGTTACGATGGGAGTTCAGTATATCTGGCTTATCTGTTAACTTAAAAGGGAGTTCAGTATATATTGGTAAGACCAGCAGTTCAATGAAACTATGCAGCAGTTCTAGAATACTCAAATTATTTCAATATTTTTCCATTCCAGAAGAATATATAAATATCTTTTTCTAACTGGAGAGAGAGGTATCTGCATTCAGCTTTAGCAATAATAAATTCTGTATCCAAAGAAATGGAGAAAGGTATTCCCACTCACGCCCCTTTTTTTTGGATCTATCATCAGGGTGTATACTCCTCTCTCCCCTAGGAACACAGCATCTGCACATAAAATAAGACTCTTCCCCAAATTAATAGTGCTACCCATGAAAGAATGTTAACATTCCTTTTATTAAGGGAAAATTTTATAGGATTACAAAATTGCACATATGTATTATGAAATTTGCAAATACAGAAATTCACAAACCATAATGACCCATAACCCAACCAACCCATTAATATTATCATTTTGAAGTATATTTTTTGCATGAGTAGCAAGAAGTAGCTTTTTCTATGTTAATTTTTGATGAATTAAAAATTTGATTAAGAGGATTTCTTTCCTATGTTGGCATTCCTTTTTGATTGAGATCATTTATTCACACACACATAGATACACATAAAGGGTAGCCTCCTGTTCAGGCTTGCCAAAAATGTGTCTGATATCAGCTCTCTGGAATGGTATATTCAAAAGCATAGACTCGTGTTCAGTTATGTATTGAGTAATTTAAATTCTGAGAATTAGAAATTAGAAAGTTAGAATCCGAGCTGTTAGGTGTTTTAGGTAGTTACATTGATTGAGGTAATATTTGCATCACAATATGTCTTAGGGGAATAGGTTCATACCTCTGCAAGTGGATGTTATTCCACCACCCCCACCACTAAAAGTCCCAGTTATCCTCCATGGGACTTCCACTCCTCTTAGTTCCCACCCACCACATCTCCCTCCTGGTGGCTTTAGTTATAGTCCATTGTACTCTTTCTCCCTCCTTCTACCTCCCCACCCCCTTTCCTCCTCTGGACACCCCAGATCTTTGGTCACTTTCGGGGGTTTTTGTCTTTTATTTGGTGTCTCTATATCCCACATATAAATGAAACCACCTGGTATTTATCTTTCTGCTTCTGATTTCTCTTAGCATCATTCCAGCCAGCTCCAACCATATGGCTGTAGATGGCATGGGTTTACATTCTTGATCAATAAACATGGTGCATATATACATTTTGATGCATTCATCTGTGTCGAGGCTTTACATTGTGTCACACCTTGGCTATTATAGTGCTGCAATAAACGTGGGTGTGCAGCTTTCCTTTTAAGTTAGTGTATTTGTGTTCTTTGGGTAGATGCCTAGAAGAGGAATTTCTGGGTCATGTGATCAGTCAAGTCTTAGTGTTTAACTTAAAAAAATAAGCATAATCTGAGTGTATCTCACTTTAATTAGTTCAGGACTGTTTAAAGAGCAAATGGTCTGATTCACTCAGAAAAGTCCAGTTACCCCACTCACCTATGGCTGGAGTTCAGAGTTTGTTTTTGGGAAGAGTGCTGATGTGACTTAGAAGGCTACAACACTCTCAGAATTACACCCCAAAGCAACTGGAAACTGAGTTATCCCTGAATCTCTACCTCATCAAGATAACATGAGGGGCAAATACACAATACCAAAGCAAGATTTAAAATTTTCCTCTTAAGACATTATTACCAAGAAGTGGAAAAGCATTTTATTAAGCCAAAATGGTGGGAAAATCTTTACATTGTTGAAAAACCAGAGAACATATTGTCACATGGATTGTGAAAGAAGAGGGAAGATTTACTCAGGAGAACATATTTCACTATGAGACACAAATAGCTACAAAGAATAATGGGTAAAGGTTTTAAAGTGGGTTGAATATGTCAGGAGTACATATCTAAAGGATCCAAAAACTTTTAGCTAGCAGCTTTATTACAATCTTGACTTCTCAAAGTTAGAATGACAATTACATTTAACTCTTTAAAAAGTTTAAGTATCCTAAATATGCGGTAGCCAGAATTCCAGAAGGTATTTGAACAGGGAACAGATCTTGTTCCCCTTTTTTGGCCAGCAGAATGGTATCACTAAAACTGACTCCAGACACCATGGACCATTTAGTGCTGGATCTCAAGAAGAAGAGCAACTCATGACGTAGGCATTGCAGTAATTTGTGGTGAGCGGTTTCTGTAGGATGGAGATACAAGAGAAGTGACAGGAAACAGTGAGCAGCAAAGCAACTAGCTATTCAGAGAACAGATGGGTGCTCAAGTGAACGTGTGTATGGAACCAAATTTCTACTCAGGTGGAATCTATGGCATTATACAACCACCTCAGATATTACTGGAAATGATTAACATCTAACTATTGTCCAGATCACAGCTTTCCCAGATCAGCTTTCCCAAGGCATCAAGTGTTACATACTGCCAACTTTGTAAGTGGTTATCAGATCTCTAGATCAAAGCTCCTTTACAAAAGGCCAAATTTGAAGTCGCTGTGAAGAGCCACAGGTCCTACTATACCCTTTTAAAGTAAGAATTTTTCAACTGAGCTTAAATTTTTCAGCTTACTTTTTGCTGGTCTTCATTTCTGGAAAGGTACTGATTTGTTTGACAAATGTGTCTTGAATTCAGTTTATCTTTCTTTAGCGTGTCTATCTTGAACAGAGATATTCCACCTATTTCTCTGCAGGTGTTAGCTCAAAATTGGAGACCTGGGGTATGACACCTGTGATGACGATTTCACTTTGTAAAGACTATATTGGGCAATTTTATGCCCAAGACAAAAGCTAAGAGAAATGACTTGTAGATTTTATTCATTTGTGTGTGTGTGTGTGTGTACATGCGTGCAAAAAGAACTCTATGGGTCTCATATTTTACATTCATCTTTTATCCATTTTGAGTTGGTTTTTGTACATGGTGTGAGGGAGTAATTCAGATTCATTCTTTTGCATGTAGCAGTCCAGTTTTCCCAGCACCATTTGTCTAAAAGACTGCTTGTTACATTGTATGTTTTTTGCCCCTTTGTCATAGATTAGGGGATCATACACATGGCTTTATTCTTTTAGTTCTGTTCCATTGGTCTGTGTGTCTGTTTTTATTCCAGTACCATGCTGTCTTATGATTATGACTTTGTAGAAAGTTGTGGTCTATGTACACAGTGGAATATTATTAGTCATCAATCAAAAAAGACAAAGTTATGTCATTTGCAGCAACATAGATGGAGCTAGAAGGAATCATGTTAGCAGAAAGGAGGCAGAAAGAAAGAAATACAGGGTGGTCTCATTTATATGAAGGACAAAGGGAAAACAAATGGACAAGAAAAATTTAGAACTGCCAACAGAACTGAAGCACAGGCAAAAAAGGGGGAGGGATGGGCACAAGAGATTGAAATGGTTTACAGGTGATAAGGTGGTGGGAGAAGTTCAGGGTAGACAATGTGATGTAAAAAATATATATATATATAATTTTAAATTTTTTTTAAAAAAATCTATGAGTGCATATGCCCAAGTCAATCAGTTTCATCTTAAACCAGAGGATTCATACTGATATCAGGAGTTACGTTATTTCCACAACTGAAGTCATAGGTAACGTATAGTTGATCATGAAGTGATAGGCAACCCACATCTCCTCACCTTACTCACAGTGCCAGGGCTGGGCATGCATTTATCTGGTGACGCAACTGACGGCTGCTGCCCTTCTGCTCCTAAAGACCTATTGCCCACGGCCTTGACATCATGCCCACTCATGCCAAAAGGCAGCAGAGATGGGACGAAAAGTCTAGAAGTAGAAACAGAAACCAAGATTGTTAGCCCGACGATTCTTTGCAGGAAAATATGACAATAGTCATTAGTTATAAGTGGCCGAGTGGCAGGCACAGGCCGGGGAGCCGGGGAGGTCTGGCTCCCCTCAGGGGTACATTGGAGTGATTCAGCAACCCCCCGTCTGTAGCCCTGGGATTCCTCCTCCTTGTGGGGGGGGGGCAGGTAATCTGCCAGGGCGCAGGCTGGTGAGGGGAGTCCCCCTCATTCATTCCTACCTCAGTCATTCTTCATTTTGAATGAGAAAAGCAACAACCAAGATGTACCAGAGGAGGCAGAAATAAAGGCCTTGAACACACACATCACCTGCTAATCCAACCAGCTACAGCCAGATCTTTTAACTTTAAAATGAAAAGAGACCCAAATATATTTCCAGGAGATCCTAACCACCATACTCTTGGCTTGATAGGAGAGACAGGCTTCCCAGCAACTTAAGCAATTTTATCCTACCACCTTTCAATTACTGTTCCAATGCCCTACTACCCTGCTTTTAAATGAGATGCCATTTTATGCAGTGAGAATGGCACATATGAAAAAATGGGAACAAATGCTGGCATAGATGCTGAGAAATCCACATATCATTTCATATCATTTCATAGATATGAAAAAATGGGAACAACAAATGCTGGCATAGACTCTTGAACTGCTGGTGAGAATGCAAACTGGTCCAACCACTATGGAAAACTGTATGAAGGACCCTCAAACTAATGAAAAATGGAATGACCATTTAACCCAGCAATTGCTCTTCTGTCACTCTAACCAAGGGAGATCAAAACACTTACACAAAAGGACACCTGTACTCAGATGATGGAAACAACCCAAATGCCCCCAAACAGGTGAATGGATATAAAGGATGTGGTATATATATATACACACAATGGAATATTATTCATCAATTAAAAATGACAAATTAAAGCATTTAAGATAATATGGATAGACCTAGAAGGAATCATATTAGCAGAAACAAGTCAGAAATATAAAAACAGAAACCAGATGGCTTCATTATGCAATGGAGAACACAAACAAAAGACCAAGAGGGAAAACCAACAAGTTACCAAACAAACTATAGCACACAACTGGAAATGGGGGGTGGGGTGGGAGAGATCAGGGAGGGAGGAACAGAGAGTTGGAATGATGGTTCACAGGTGATAAGGTGGTGTGAGAACCCCAGTGAATACAAAGATGTGAAATATATGCATTTTAAAAACAATATTTATTGTTTAAAAAGCTGCTGTGTTTACTTCCTCTGTTCTTTCCCTTTCTTCTCTCCCAAAGTCAAGAGAGGTGGTTCCAAGAGAATGACTCAGATTCAGTATTTGCATATAAAGGGAAGGCAATTCTTATTCAATTTTTCCAGATTTCCTTGTGGATCTAGCCCAACCAGGGGAAAACATTAGCCTATCTAACATGGGAGGGACCCTTTTGCAGTGACCATGCCTAGGGTCCCATCATACAGCAATATGCACTTGCCAGTGAGCTTACACCGTGAACATTTATAGATTTCATTTCTATCATTTTATTTGAAAGACATACTGATCTAATTAATGATATATATGTGCAAATATTTAGGAAGAATGGCACTAATTCAAGTGTGTAAAAAAAACTGAGTGGAGAAATGAATGTATGATAAAGAACAGCAAATAGTAGGATCTGGCATGAGGTAGATGGGTGTTCACTGTGAAATCCTTTCAACTCTGGTGTCTGTTTGAAAACTTTAACAAGAATTAAAGAAATTTTAGAAATCATCTTGATTTCTAAAGCATCATTATTGATGGAAACATCTAAAAGGAGACTCTTATGAGTGCCTAAAGGGAAGAGTTGGCTACACATACCTCTTTACAAAGCAAAGCACCTCAAATTCATAGGTGGCTTGCAGTGTTGGCTTGTATCTGAGTTTAGCCACTATGACGGTGTCACTCTCTTGAAACACCTGAAAGATGGAGCATTAGAATAGGAAAAGCCATGATATTATTTGGGTGGTTTAACAATTTGAGTAGAATCTGTCAACTTTTGGGAAAATCTGAAAATGCTATTTTACATTAATTTAACAAAAGCAAAATAATGGGTCTAAGTGACAAACACTTTGTTCTCTTTTTGGCTTATCATTGAACCTCTTCAACCCCATCCACACCAGCAGCTGGGAGTAGGAGACAAATTTTGTTTCCAGGATTATTTACCATCTACTTGCCGTCCCTAAAATAGAAGTCCCCACTCCCAAGCACATCCAATGAAGTATGCAAGATTATTAGAATCTGACATCAAACAGAAGCAGGGCACTGAGCAGGCATAACTATGACTTTGGCCACTTTTTACACCCCTTCTTTGAAATGCCCCCAGCATTATAAATAATGGACCTCTAAAGAGAATGGATGGTTCTATGATAAAGTCCATCATGACATTATATAAAGATTTACATGCACTTGAAATTTTTAAAAGAACTAGTTGGTATTACATAGCCCTGGATAATGGCACTAATTTAAGTGCATCCAAAAAACTGGAGAAATGAAATGCATGATAAAGTATCACAAATAGCAGAATCTGGTACTAAGTAGATGGGTCTTCACTGTGCAATCTTTTCAACTCTGCTGTCTGAAAACTAACAAGTAAAGAAATTTCACACCACATGCATTCTTGATGGAAACATCTAAAGGAGACTCTTACAGATGCATAAAGGGAATAGCTGGCTAAATGAAAGAAAATATAGAACTGGGGAAATCACCAGTGCACTTACAATTTTCTTGATCCCACAGTGGACAATAGAATAAGAAAATTCATAGCTCAACAGCAGCATCTTTGTTACAGGGCAGTCGTTTCCCAGGTGGATGTCACCGACTTTGATTTCCGTGTCATTCCCAAAAGGCTGCCTTTTCATTCTGACCACCAACCAGTCCGCAGAGCACACAGAGATCATCCCTGAGAGAAAAGCCAAAGGATGACGAGTCCATGCACTTTTATCTCAGAAACATAATAAAAGTCACTTAAGTGTCTTTGCATTTTCTAGTAAACATATTTAAAATTTAAAAGCAAGTTTAATTCTAGAAAATGTTTTACTTTGTCTACTATATTTAATACCATCATTAGCATGTAATAAAAGCAGACTTTCCAGTCCTTTTTATGCTAATTTTTGAAAATCAGTCTGCAACCATTGGGTAGATTCCTAGAAGTGGGATTGCTGGATCAAATGGGAGTTCCATTTTCAGTATTTAAGGGTTCTCCGTACAGCTTTCCATAGTAGCTGGCCCAGTTTACATTACCCAAATCCAAAACTCAAATCCAAAAAGACACCTGTACCTGAATGTTTATTGCAGCACTATTTACAATAGCCAGGATATGGAAGCAACCCAAATGCCCCAAAATAGATGAATGGTACAGAAAGTTGTGGTATATGTACACAATGGAATACCATTCATCAATAAAAAAAAAGGGGGCCAACTTATGTCGTACACGGCAATGTGGGTGAAGCTAGAAGGAATCCTGCTAGCAGAAATAAACCAGAGAGAAAAAGAAATACTGGGTGATGCTCTCACTTATGAGGGACAAAAGGAAAACAATCTAACCGATAAGAAAAATTTAAAACTAATTTTTAGCAAAATTGAAGCATAGAGCATGAGAGGGAGAGAGGGAGATTGGGGGGAGGGACACAAAAGATTAAGACAATGGTTCACAGTTGATAAGATGGTGGAAAAACCTGGGGTAGATAATGATGTAAAATAAAAATATAAATAATAGTTATATAAATTGGAAAAATATCAGTCTGCATTTGATATTTGTAGCACAGCTCATCTCAGATGAACCACATTTCAAGTGGTTATCCACTTGAAGTCACCGATTCCCTGAGGGTAGTGGACTAGCCAGCACCCACTTTACATGCTATGAGCACCCATTTCAATAGATTAATCAGGTATTTAACTTCTTGGCAATCGCTGTTCATACTGAGGATAAATGTAATCATACCTTCCCTTATGATCTATACAGGAGATATACAAATACCACCTGAAAATTAGAATTCTATTTACAATCAACTTAAACTTGTATTCCAATTAAGAAAGGGGCTCTGGACTAGGGAGAAACATGCCACGTTTATAAAGCAAACCTTTGGGAGTCCAGCTGTCACCCAGGCTGAGTCTGTGACAACACAAGTCTTTGCCCATTGGTGACTCCTAATTTCATTGACGACACAAGAAGTCAGTGAGAGCCTTGCCATAGATGTGCCATGACTAAGTCAACTGCCAATGCCTACTCACATATTCCTTTTTGTGATCAACAAGGAAATCCTGAGCTAGAACAGGAAACCTTCATTTCCCAGCGAAGTGAGATGCTCATCATCATTCAGTCCCTCACAAAGGATCTGCGTGTGGTCTACAGCAGAACTGATGCCACACCGTCAGCTCAACAAGCCTGCCCAAGACAAGCCAATCATGCCAGAGGCAGAGACTGTGGTCCTTCTCCAGAGACGGAATCTCAGAAGACCATGAATGCCTGACTCGGGTTTCACTAGTCAGACTTCCCCTGTTCTCTAGTAACTAGTTGTTATGAACCACAGGCTGGGCCTTGGAGGACAAGGTCAGAATTCCAGGTCTCCTCCCTAATTTAGCAGATCGGGTGGTGTTTGAGGTAAAGACAAAACCAAGATGACTTGTGTATCCATCAAAGCCTGAGAATAGCTGAACTAAGGGCTCCTAACATTCAGAGCTGTGGGATACCAGCAAAGAGAGCAAAAACATAAAATTAGCAGCAACATGGATGGAGCTAGAGGGAATCATGTTAGTAGAAATAAGCCAGAAAGAAAAAGAAATGTGGGAGGTTCTCACTTATATGAGAGATAGAGGGAAAACAAATGGACAAGAAAAATTTTAAACTGTCAACAGAACTGAAGCATAGAGCAAGAGAGGGGGAGAAAGGTAAAATTGGGGGAGGGGGAGGGCACAAGAGATTAAGACGGTCCACAGGTGATAAGGTGATGGGAGAACCTCAGGGTAGACAATGATATAATACATATGTGTATATATCTGTGCCTTGCAATCAGTTAAAATAAAAAAAAGGGGGGAAAGCATGTGAAGAGAAGATAATAGCTAGAGGCAAAACTTCCTTCACACTCACTCTCAGGTCATCATCTGTATTAGAAATGTGAGCTTAGTCATTAGACAAGGGGTAACACAAAACCAGCTCAACCTGGAAAAGCCTCAATCCAGCTAACATGGGAATTACAACTTTGCCCAAATTTCTAATTTTTTGTTCAAGTAATATTACGTGTCTCAGGTGTACACCATGGCAAATCAGCATCTGCATTACGTTCACCATGAAAAGCTCCATCCTTCCTCCAACCTTGTCCCCCTTGTCCCAATTTCCTACTTCCCTCTTTCCTACTTCCCTCTTCCTCCCCATCTGCTAACTATGAATTGGTTTTATCATTTAAAATTGATTTATTTAATCTGCTTTCTTTATACAGACTCAACAATGGGGGAAAAAGCAATAAAAGGGGAAGAGGATTTGAATCCACCTTCCCAAAGACAACTTACAGATTGCCAGGAGGCCTCTGAAAACTTGTTCAGCTCTTGTTGGAGAAATGCAAATGGACCCAATGATAAATCCCCTCCTACCTGTGAGCATAGTTATTATCCAAAGGATAGGAAACAAGACTTAGAGAGGGTGAGGAGAGCAGGAAATGTTACACTCTGGGAGTGGGATTGTCATAGGTGCAGCCACTGTGAAGATCGGCAGGGAGAGTTCTCAAAGACTATAAAATAGAAATTCCTTAGTCTTTTGTGACCCTCCAATGGTTCATGGGTAATAAGATGGTGGGAGAACCCCAGAGTAGACAATGATGTAAAAAAAAAAATAATATAATAAATAATTTTAATAAATAAAAGTAAAATACATAAAAAATAAAAGTAGGCCCACATCAAAAAAGATAGGCAACAACAAGTGCTGGTGGGGATATGGAAAGAAAGGAACACTCTTACACTGCTGGTGGGAATGCAAACTGGTCCAGGCACTATGGAAAGCAGTGCGGAGGACCCTCAAACAACTGAAAGTGGAACTGCCATTTGACCCAGCAATCATTCTCCGGGGAAAATACCCAAAGGAGACCTCAATACTTATACAAAGGGACACCTGAGCTCAGATGTTTATCGCAGCACTATTTATAATTGCAAGGACATGGGAACAACCCAATCTTCCATTGGGAAGATTTTCATTCGGAAAACAGACAAATGGATGAAAAATGTATGGTACATATACACAATGGACTATTACTCATCAGTTAAAAATGACAAATTTGATGAATTTGAGACAACATGGATGGACCTAGAAGAAATCATATTAGAAACAAGTCAGAAAGAAAAAGAAACCAAATGGTTTCACTCATATATTGGACATAGGAAAAACAAACAAAAGGTCAGGAGGGAAAGTCAAAATAAGCCAACAACAAAACTAAAATACACAACCGGGGGAAGGGGATGAATGGGAGCAGTCAAGGAAGGAAGGTGGTGTGTGACCCCGGGTGGAATATGAAGATGTGAAATATATATATAAATAAATACTTTAAATTTAAAAAATTAAATCTATATATTTGCAATCGATTTTTTTAAAATTTTAAAAAATGAAAAGTAGAATAGAATAGAATAGAAATTCCATAGGAGTTGATGATCATGCTTCTGGGTATTTACCTGAAAAAAATAGGCCTGCTTTTTGAAAAGTGAGTCTAATGGAATCCAGACAGCTCTAGCTGTCAGTTTATAATACATCATACTTATTATATATTACAGGCATGTAATAGGTTAGGTTTATCAGGTAGCCCTTCACACAGCAGTGTTCACACAATGGCCAAAACCTTGCTGCTTCAAATGACCATCTTCCTAAGCTAGTTCTGATGCATACCTTGCTCGAACTGAGAAGAATTCCAAAAGAGCATGAAGAGGAAGGCCCCTCCACAGAGCACCAAGGCCTTCATCTCGCCAGGTTCCAAGACTGCAGCCGGGGGAGCAATAGATGGCCGCTGGCTGGGCTTCTCCAGCACTTAAAATCCCCAGGGCCATGCTCAGCTGTCTGCTATTAGCCTCTGTGTGGGCATCCCCTTCTCAAAGGATGATTCACTGACCGGCAGCATCTCACCTGAAAGCTTGTCAGATGCAAAGCATCAGGTTCTACTGCAGATTTACAGACTCGGTCACCAGGCAGATTGTCACAAATGCACATTGAGAGACGTTTGTCCTAACACAGTCTTAGCCTGACCTTTAAAAACTCACAGTTACAAAATAAAGGTAACAATTCTCCATCTCCAGTTAGATGGATTTCCAACTGGATTTGCAGTACTTCCTAAGGACCAAGGGCTTTGGAATTTCATGAGCATCAGGAGGTTGTCACGGGTAACGCTTGTCACAGGACCTCTATCTTGTTCTCACACTGTGGTCCATTTTAAATTCCCCCCACTGCTAATGAGATCTGAGCGCCTTCTTCTGTTTACTGACCATTTAATGGACTCTCTTAGTAATAAATTTCCCCATTTTTCTATTTAGCTATTACTTCTAAGTAATCTTTATATCTGGTAGGTAAGAATCAGTAGTTTGCTTTTTCATGATATTAAGTAACATTTAGTTACCGTCTGGAGTAGGTTTCAGGTATAGTTTCTCACCCTAGCATCAAGGGCTCCCCCCACCACCAGACTCCGTCCTCCCCCTCCCTTCCCTGTCATTACCATTCCTTCATCAGAGTCTTGCATTTGGGTTTTGTTTTACTTGCTCAATTGCTTTCTGTTCTTCATAGGCCACAAGTAAGTGAAATCACAGTCTCTTTCTTCTGACTCTTCATTTAGCATAAAAGGTCCACCTGCGTTGTTGCAAATGCCAGGTGGCCAGGGTTGGGACTTTGAGTGTTTATAAGCCTCAAGCCATACTCAGCTGTCTGCCATGGCCCTCTGCTTGGCAGCCCAAGGAATCCCTTTTCTCAAACGAGGGTCCGTCTACAGCAGCAACTTCATCGTTTCTCATGACTGATGGCAAGATTCCGCCTGTTTTCATGAGTGCATAGTATTCCATTGTGTATATGCCCACACCTTCCTAATCCATTCACCCACTCACAGGAGCTTGGGTTGCTTCCCTGTCTGGGCCATTATGAGTAGTGCTGCCATGAACACAGGAGCACAGCCATCTTTGTTTGTTTGTTTGCTTGTTTGTTTATTTTGAAAATAGGTCTCGTTACATTGCCCAGGGTACCCCAGATTCAAGCAATCCCCAGCCTCAGCCTCTCAGGTAGCTGGGATTACAGGCCTGCACCACCACCCCCCAGCTATTTTTTGAGACTAGGTCTTGCTATGTTGCCTGGGGCAGGTCTCGAACCCATGGACTCGAGCAATTCTTAGTCTTGGCCTCCCTTTGTTGGCTGGGATTAAAGGCACATGCTACCATGCCCAGCCCTGCATAGTTATATTTTGAATTAATGTTTCCATGTTATTGGAGTAAACACCCAGCCCTGGGGATACTAGATCCTAGGGCATCTCCATTTTTAATTTCTAGAGGAGCGTCCATCCTGTTATAGTGGTTGCCCCCACTTACATCCCCAGCAACAGGGCAGGAGGATTTTTCTCCACATCCTCACCTACACTGGACTTTTTGACAGCTGTGCTTCTACTCTGTTTGAGGTAGAACCTCATTGTGGTGTGATTCATCTGGCTCATCTTCTGACATCTGTCCCTGAGAAGCTGGGCTCGGGGGGGTCCTTGTGTCACTCCTCAGAAGTTCCAGTGGAGTTCTGCTTTCAGCGGCATGTGACAAGTCTACCGGAGACAGTTGACAGACGCGGGCAGGTGGAGGTTACGTCTTCCAAGGAAAGGCTTATTAGGGAAGGGAAAGAAGACACGTGCAGAGACACAAATGGGCAGGAAGTGCTGCAGCTGCTGCTTTTCAGAGGAAGAAGTTTTGTGAAGAGAAACAGCGGCTTAGTCACAGGCGGCAGGAGAGCTGTGATTCTCTGCGAGGCAGAAACTGCAGAGAGAGCATGTTCTTCCCTCAGGGGCTTGTTTCTTCATGGAATCATCTTAGATTAACTCTAGGGTGTGGCTTGATTTGTCAGGGACTGGCATTTTCTCAAACGGCCCTCAACCTCCCTATGTCTGCTCTGGTTGGAACCTAAGGATCATCCATTTTTACTGCTGGTCCAACACCAACGTTAGTCATGTCTCCCCGGCCTCCAGCTTCTGGTCTGTGAGGCCTCCACCCTGAATGTTCGTATTCTAAGCCTCCATCTCCCTCTCCCATGCTGCAAGCAATCCTACCCTCTTCCTGGGTTGTTTTTAATTTTTATTTTGTCAATTTCATACACTATTGGTTCCTGGTGTTTTCTTAATGACGGTAAGCAGAATTTAACATGAATGACCTAATGCATCAACGAGAGGAAAGTATATGCTGTGTCTCAGAAGCCTTCCTTAGACATCAAATTAAATCCCCCCCCCCATACTAGCCTCTTCATAGGAGCAAAATTTAACAATGTAGATTTTCTTCTTAAAAAAGTCTTCATTGCAAATGTAAAATATGGGGAAGCTCCTGTGATCCCCACTCAAAAGGGTTTGTAAATGGAGATAAGGCAGGTTCATTAAAAAGTATCACTTAAGTGGGTAAAGGTGGCATCTGTAGGCATCCATTTGGCATCCAGCCATAGTCACATGTCCCAATCTACTTTCCCTCCCAGCCAGCACCGTTCTCAGCCTCACCCAAATACCCCTCCATTTCCCTCTCCTGCTGCTTTCCCTCTAGTAGCATTTATCCCTTTGTGGAATACACTAGTATTGACATTTTAAAATATTCAGGCTCCTACTAGAAGGGAACGTGCCTGAGGATATGTTTGTGGGTTCAAGGAAGATGCTCTATTTCCCATTCCAACTAGGACTGACCGGTAGGACACACATCTGTCCCTCAGCTAGAAATCTCAGTCTTGGAAAACTATCATGACCACTGATGCTTAATAAGATGACACCTTTGGTCCTTCAGTAATTAGAGACAGCCAGGTAATAGCACACAATTTATTCATAAATCAGCCTCAAAGTTAAAAGCAGGGATAGCCCATTTCAGAAAAGGGAAATAAAAAAGGGAACATGCCACTTTATTTAAAATTGCAAATTAGATTTTTTAAATGGAAGAGATTTGAAGGATCTCGTTCTCCATCAGCTTCTCTGATGGTTACAAAACTGCACGTTGAATCTTAAGTCCTGAGCAGTCACATAAAAGTCTGAACAGCTAAACTGCATACGTCTGGTTTTAAAACTACTGAAGGCACATCATTTGCTACACAAGTGTCACTCAGATTGTCCCTGAAAAGACATTAAAGATAAGTTCCAATATAAGCATCACTTATTTATTTATAAGGATTTATTGTTCATAAATAAAGCAATTCATTGCAAATTAAAACCACACTGAGATACCATCTTACACCAGTAAGAATGGCCCACATAAATAAAACAGACAACAAATGTTGGCGCGGATGTGGAGAAAAAGGAACTCTCTTACACTGCTGGTGGGAGTGCAAACTGGTCCAGCCACTATGGAAGACTGTGTGGAGGACCCTCAAACAATTGAATGTGGACTTACCATTCGA
>PVHY01016603.1:0-33398 GCA_004024945.1 Uropsilus gracilis
TTCTAGCAGAAACGAGCCAGATAGAAAGGGACAGAAACCAAATGGTTTCACTAATATATGGTCAACCAAATGAAACTGCACAAGGGGAGAATGGGGACCAGCTGGAGCAGGTGGGAAGGGGAGGTGGTGGGTGACCCCCAGGGACTGAAATGATGTGAAATATATATAAATAAATAAATTAAATTTAAAAAAATAAATTATCAGTGTTAAAAAAAATCTTTCAAACTGTCTTTTATTTCATTTCATTGATTCAAAAGTAGAAGGATTCCTACCTTCTACTTTTCCAAAGGTTCTTTTGTGTAACTTCTTGAGATGGACATGTATAAACAATAAGAGTTGCCTACACAGTATTTCTTTTCCTTTTGTTGCTTACTAATGTAATCCCTATTTAGCTTGGGAAGGCAATATGCCAATCTAAAAAACAAACAAATTATACTTCCTAGCTCCCTTGCAATTAGGGAGAACCATAAGACATGATTCTTACCAATGACATGTAAGCAGACTTTCTGGGTAGGGTTTCCAGGAAAGCTCTTAGACTGAAGACTGAAGACTCAGCTGTACATGCTGCTTTCACCACCTGTTCTTTACCCCATCATGCTTGGAATGTATACACAAAGCTGGAGGCAAAACATCACCTTGCAATCCTGAGGCAGCAAGTATGGATAGGAAAGTTAACTTGAGATCAATGGAAAATTAGAAGAGACCAGAACCTTGATGATATCATGGAATCTTCCTGGACTTGCCTTGGACTATCCATATAAACTTGAGGTTATGTGACAGTTTAAACTTCTAAGTCAATTAAGTCATGGTCACTTAGACTTGCTTTCATAGACAAAATATAATTTCAAAATTATAAATATATTATATTACATATTATATAAATTGAAATATAATTTAAAAAATTACTTAAGGTAATAAATTTTTCTCAAAGAATAGCTTTATGGACTAAACTAAAATTGAGTGTACTGACCCAGGTCAGAAAGACCATCTAGCCAACCCAAAGAATTATTTTATAAATCAAAGTGACGATAGTTAAGTTTCTAAACCTGGGGGTAGTATGTCATGCAGCAAAAGCTAACTATTACAGAACTGGGTTTCAATAGTGTAGTGTGGCATGGCAAAAATCTGAAAAATGTGTTGGTTTGGGGACAAAACAGTGGCTAGAAAGCAATAAGGAAATAGTTTGAAAAGATTGGCACAATGAAGAGAAAACTGCTAGAGGAAGTCATTTCCAGGCTTGTTATGTGTAATGTAGAGACAGAACAATGGGTAAAACTGAGGCCTGCAGAACCTTGAGAGAAGACAAAAATGGAAGCCAATGAATCTTCACACACAGCTAAGCAGTTCTCCAGACAAAATTTGGCAAGTGTCAGTTGGGTACTCATAGTTGCATATCATATGACAAGTAAGACACTATGAAGATGAAGGAAAGGAGGATATGTTCCATTTGCATTCAGAATTTGGATAGGGTATAGAGAGTCTACCACTTGCTATGATAGAAAATAAAATTGCCTCTCATGTCTAGTCTCCACATAACTGATAATCTTTGAATAAAAGATGCTCAGTTACCTTCTCACTTAAGACAGAGGATTCTTAATGGCACGATAGAAGCCTAATCCCAAATTGCTATGAATAAATCTAAATAAAACCAAATAATAGTAGGTGTGATTTTTTTTAATCAAATGGACTACAATTTGTTACACAGAAAGTCTACAATGTTTGAAAGAAGTATACCAGCAAAAGCACCATCAGCTTGGATTAGAGGGACTATGGCAGATTAAACTGCAAAAAGGTTTCCAGGCTCTTAACTCTCCATGAACAGGAAGTCAGAAAAGGCTACTACACTACTAAATGTACTACACTGCTAAGAAGAGCCATTTCTTATAGAACTAAAGACAAAACTTCATGAGTGGAAAAACCAAGAGACTAGAGAAGGGAATCAAGGGCTTTGGGGAACAATGGATGGGGGACAAGGCTAGGAGAAAAACTGAGCCCTTAAGCAAGGGCTGTTCTTTGGCCTGGAGTAGGGTAACCTGGTAACACTTGCCCAGGGTGGGGCATTTTACACCAGCGATTGCTATGTGCCTCTTATTTTCCCCCCTTCTGAAAGTAACCGTTTAATTAAGTCTCACCCTATCAGATGTGTAGATAACAGGTGACTTGTCTTTTTTTATCACATGTCCCTGAATCAAGAAGAGCTTTATCCAGGGAGCAACATCTGGGGAGTCTCATTCACATCCTGATGTGATGAAATCACATTATCATGGAATTCCAGCCATCATGATGCTTAAGTAGGATGAGACAGAGGTCCTGCAATGTGGACCTCTGCTTTTTTGCTTGTGGGTGAAATGTGAATAATTTGTGGCCAAGGAGAAAACTGTGATTCTAAAAGCATCCACAAATTCTTTTCCTCCTATTGCATGGTGGAGTATATTTCAGCACACCTTGAATTTGAGTTTCACTATGTGGCTTGCTTTGGCTAACTGGGCATTAGTAAGTAAATGTGACAAAAGAAGCAGCTTGAAAAATGTGTGCATAGGAAAATTTGCTCTTGGGCTACATTTTGGTGACCTGGACTTCTAAGGGAACAGTCCCAGTGACAATGTGGAAACGAGCAATTTGGAAGAAAAGTAAGGCATCCCAATATACAGGCAGCCAACTTGCAGACACATGAGTGAAACAATTCCAGACCATTTAGCCAGCTACCAGCAGATCAAAGGTGTATTATGGAGTCCAGTCAAGATCTGATGAGCTGGCCCAGATTTGAAAAACTGATCAGTGATCCAAAGATTTGAGAACTGAATAAGAGAGCTTGAGAAATTAAGTTCTGCAGTGGTCTACAATGGAGTAAAACACATCTGAGACAATTATAATTTTTTCCTTATAGCGTCAATAAGGACCCTGAATATGGCTTTAACATTTTCCCCCTGAATAGTCTGTCTCAACTTATTTTTGTTGCCTAGTTTTCATTTTAACTGTGTTTTTAAAACTACGTACACTCTTGGGCATATTTTTGCATTAACAGTAAAATGAATATAAACATATTTTATCAGTTTTTGTGTTTACTGCTGTTTCTAATAGTGTATCTATTCTTATTGTTTAATTTTTTCTTTACAAAGTTTATCTTTTAATAGTTGTTTTAGTGAGCATTTTTGTTTAGATTCCTGATCTTGTTTTGTTATTATTCTTATAGCATAGTTTCCCTAGGAATTGCATTCTAGATTCAACACTTAGATGCTTGACTCCTATGTCTTACATTTGTCATTTGCAATTTTGGAGCTGCAGAGTTTTTTTGAGTCCTTTCTTCCCATTTCTGTCATTTGGTTCTTCTCTCTCTTCTCACCTCATTCCTGTATGTATATACCCTCCAGGGCCCTCGTGCAGAAACAGGCGGTGTTACAGCCCCATGAGAACACGGTGGTGATGGTTGCAGGACCAGCAAAGATGTACTTGTTCCTTGCTTCTTTCAGCCCACAACTTCACACTGTCAAGAGTCCCAGTCAATAGGCTGACAGTCCTCCTCCCCTGCATGCCCTCCATGACTCCTCCTGTGCCTTCCCTTCTGTGTCCTGGCTTCCAGGCTAAGTCCACCTTGTCCACGCCTTCAGAGCACACTTGGGCTCTTTATCTCCTGGAGCCAAACTCTTTGTAGCCACTGCTCTCTCCAACCCAAAGGACAGCAATCTCTGCCTCTTTTTTACAATTCTCTTCTTTTATGATCTACAGAGGAGGTCACTTTCCTATTTGATAGTGGTTATGTCCATTTTCTGTTTTCTGTCATTTTGTCCATAAAAGATATGAAATTACAGCAGTCAGTAAATCAGCTGTAAATGTAAATCAGCAAATTTGCATGTGCTCCCCCCCAAAAAAAAAACTTTTTTAAAAAAGAAGAGGGCATCATGTACAAACCCCATTCATTTCCTTCTAGATCTAGTGGTGCCTCATTGCCTAGTTAAAAATCTCATCATCCAAAAGGCAAGCATAGGATGCTGACACACAGAGCCACTCTCCTCTCTGTCACCATTAGTTCAAGAGATTTGGAACTTCTGTGTAAAGATTTTCATTGATTAAACCAACTAGAGGAGAAGACTTTGACAAGAATGTAAAAGGTTAATGTGATCTTTCCCATTCATTCAACAATAGAAACTCCAGGCATAAAGTCTGGGAAAAAGAAAACAGTAAATATTGTGATGTATCATCTCTCAGAACTATACGACCACTCCTCAGAACAGAACATGGTACAAGGGGGCCTGTGGACCTGAGTACTCATGTCTGTGACTCTGTTCTTACAGTCACTGAACACAGGAAAAACTTAGCCTGGAACCAACCAATGGAGAACCTTCAACAGTGAAGCAGCTCTTCTTCTTCTCCTTGACCTGGAAAGAGACTTTTCCTTGCCTGTGAGCAAGTAGGGAGAAATACAGCTTTCAGTTGGAACGTTTCCCCTTGCAACATACCACAACCACTCTCATCCAGAATCCACTGGAATCTTCCCAGAATTAGTCTCACCAAGGCAACAGGTGGCACATAAATCTAAGTGGTCATCACCAGGGACTTATTTAGAATGTGCTCTTATTTTTGCTTTTGCTTTGTGTCAATTCTCCCCTAACACATTTAGTTTTCCATTTACCTATACTACACATTCAAATATCTGTTGAACATCTATTATTAATAATAATAAGAGCTCCTGTTTAATGGTAACTCCTATGTCATAAGAATACATTCTACATTTTCACAATAGCTAATCATGCAAAGTAGGTCACATTACCCTCACTTTTCAGTAGGGGAAACAGGTTTCGGGAAACTCAGTGATTTCTTGAGGTCACACAGGCCCAAGCTTGTATTCAGTTCTGACTCCAACACTTACAGTTTCTGTATTGCAATCTTGTGACACCCATTCTTTGATATGAAGAAACTGCTTGTAATGGACAATGGCTCTGAGTTTTTAACTCTGGGCTAAGGCCAGCCCGAAGCAGCTGATGATAGAGCTGACACCTAGGAGTATGTGTTCATTTTCTTGTCTCACTTCCATGCTGCCAGGTGTGTTTCTGGGCCACATGGCCCAACAACTCTCAGTTATGGATAGAATGCAGACAGAGGCATGGAGCACGTTTGGGCTTCTAAATGGTATTGGGTTCTGTACTGTTCTCAGTCAGTGCCCTGAGGCTTTGTAATTTTCTTGCTGCTGCTGTTGCAGAAGCTCCGGAGAGCTGTCTGCCTGTCACAAATTTATTTTTATCATTTGCAGTGGTGCCCAATTGCTGTGGTATTGGCCTTGACCCTTAAGATGCTATAACAGACAGAAAAATGCTGAGTGGAACTTGGAGGAACTAAGAGGTCCTACAGAGTAAGAGAGGTTTCAAAGTACTTTAACTTCAAAGAGTTAAAGAAAGAAAAATTGGAGCTGGTTCCCTAGAAATATGGATGGCTTCTAACCTTTCACCCACTTCTTTGCCTTCTGTGGTAATTCCTAAAACAGTGTGAGACTGTCAAAGGCCTCGGCTCACCAAAATGCTTCTCCCAGCCCCTTAGTGAAATCTCTCGTTTAGCTACGCTGCTTCAAACAGCTCCCCTTACTGCTTGTATATACATGACCTCATTTGACCCGGGACATAGGCTAGACAAGAGAATTTTAATGAGACTTTAGTGCCTCAGAGAGGCTGAGACACTACCTCAGTCGCAACAGAGCCCAAAGTAAAACTCTGCCCTGACCTAAATCCAGTGTTCCTTTTGTGCAAACTATGACATTATTTATCACCTTACCTCCAATCTGCCCCTAGCCACTACAAGAGCTGTCTCTATGACTGCTTTAGATCAGGGTCTCGCTCAAATTACTCCAACAATCTAATTAGTCACCTAACATCACCCTAGCCCACCAACATACACTCCCATGCCATTTTCTACTTCAACCAAGGGATTTTTTTCTAAAAATATTACAGCATTCCCTTTATAAAGTCTTCCCCTGGTTCACTGCATTTTTTTACGTTGAAGCCCAAATTCTCCAAAACAATATGAAGTGACCTTGGAGCAACACTGCCCCACACCCACACATCCCCAGTGGTCCACAGACCTTCTTTCCTTTGTACCTACTGCTTCATCCACCTGCACCAGCTGGTTTTCATTAGATATTCAGAGACATCCTTACCTGTTGTCTGTATAATCTGTGTTAAGGTATCTACCGGATATCTCTGACTATCTTATTTATAAAACTCATATAGAAGTTTTCCCATCCACCTTCACGAAGATAGTATGTTGTTGGGGACTGTATGTTGTTCACCTGGGTCCCCAGCAAACAAAATAAACTCTAAATCATTCAGTACTAGATTAATAAACGACGGAGCCTGAAGCACCTGCCTTGACTTTTGCGTCCTTTCTTAATATGAAGGCTGGAGTTCATCTTTACCAATAGCTTTAGACAAACGCAAACAATCTCTAATTTACCCATTTCTGATAGCTTGATAAGGTAGTTATTGGAAATTCTGACTGGTGATTTCAAAATCAGACTTAAATGAACATGAACTGTTCATCTCCTTTGCGCCAGGAAGGCCAAGAGCATGGCCCATTCACTAGAATATGGTGCTAACATGTTACAACTCAGTCTCTTCAAATTCTTGTCACTATTTATGTACACACAGATTTTATAGTGGTCTTTCATGGGTTTTACTATAAAACTACTCCTACAGTAGTGCAGAGTACAACATCTGTATCAAGCTACCTGCAGTTTGGCTCTAGAACTCCACAGATAACGTGACTTTGTATAAATTAAACAACTTCTCTCTTCCTTGGTTTTCTCATCTATGAAGATATTAATACTTACAACTCATAGAATGTTGTAAGGCTTGAATGAAATAATTGATGCAAAGCATTTAGCACATTTAGCACTCAATAAATGTTAGACAGCATAGAGAACTTTTTAAATAAACTCCACTGAAAGGATCAGCCTTTTGGCCCATAGTTTCTGCTTCCTCTAAATAAGATCTTGATTTATGCCATATTGTGCTGAGCTCTCTGAGCTGCTATGCTATTTTCCATTCCACGTTATTCTTTAGATTAGCTGTTTGCATGAGTCAGCCGGTTTGTCCCCAAATCATCTGTGCTAATTGTATTTACTATGCAAATTATATGACAAAATCTACAATTTAAATATCATATTTGGTATGATTTAAATATTATACAATTCAAATTATTTAGATATTATATAAAGTAATTAATTTGAATATTGTACAAAGTAAAATAAGGATGTAAGAGAAATGCTTCTCTGAAAATTAAATGATAAAGATGAATTGCAAAAATAATTACCATGAGTAAGGTGTGGATTAATCAACTCAAAAATTTAAGAAAAATCACAAAAATTTAGAAGATTTTGCATTCCAATTGCTTTGAACATGTCTAGGTTTCATTTCACATTAAAAATAGTTCACTTGAGAGTGTAGGAAATGCATTAAAACAAAAAAGATGTGACAGACCAGAGCAAAGAAAAGACACTGACTCCACAGTGAAAGTTTGGCAATTGAACATTTAGCATTGTCAATTTAAAACATGCAAGTTTTTTCACCAATTTCTTCAACTAGTCAGTCAATTATTTATCCTCATGGTAACACCAATAGTCTACTTCTGATTATACCAAATTCCAGCTCATGTCAGGGTGGAATTCTGCCAGACATGTGGCTATTAAAATCACATTGCCGAAGTTAACGCAACCTGACTCAATCATGCCACATATCAGTAATTTCAAAACTCAAATACATGTTCAAAAAGACTGTCAAGATATCTGCATTATATAAAGAGCTTCTCTAACTCAAGAAAAAGACAACTGATTTGTTTTAATAAGAAAAATAAGCCCAGAATAAGAGCAGATAATTCATGAGCAACCAAAAAACAATATAATGTTACTAGAGATAAGTACAGATTAATGAGACATACTATTTACTACCCACTGGACTGACAAAATCTTAAATGGCTGGTTAGGTAGGTATGGTCTTCAAATTCCTACCAGTAGAAACAGTCAGCATTATAAATATACATATATTTTTTTTAAGTGATGAAATTTTAAAGATTTTCAGACTGTTAAATAAAAAAAAAAAGATTCCCTTCAAAAAGAAGAAACTGTACTAAACTCTAAGTGCAATTCTAAATTGCAAAATTATTCTGAGCCACGGCAGCATGACTGGAATCAGTACATACTTTCTAGTGAGGATGAGATTGAAGGCTACTGGGGACTTGGATGATGGCTTCAATATGTCTGTTAAAGTGTCCCCCTCCCATTCTGCAGTCCCATCTGGAGGGCTACAAGTGGCCTCCCCAGCAGGCCCAGCACAGGGTTCTGGACCAGAGACTAGGTGGAAGCCATGCTGCTGGGCAGCCCAGCTCCTTTCCATTCGTGGTGCTCACCTATGCTCTCAGGGGAAGGTTTGGGCAGTGCAGGCTGGACAGTCTTCAGTCAGAGCATTGCTATGTCTTGGAGCTCTCAGGCTTGAAACAGACTTGCTGGTATTTGAGCCCTTAGGACACCCATTGCCTGTAATAAAGACTCAGCTTCTCTGGAGACCCTCTGAGACAAGGACATAGTGTTCTAGCTATACAATGAAATGCAGATTTCTTAATAAAAGGCAAGATTCTTGACTTCAGGAGGTTGAACAGGATGGAAAAGAATTCCAGCTGGTTAAATTTATGGAACTGAGGAAAAAAAAAAAAAACCCTGTCTGAGAACAATTCTTGTGTCTAAGCCCAAGATACTGTCATCTTGCCATGGATTGTTAAAACATTCAGCCACAGTGTGCTCTAATCCTCAAAGCTGTGTCCAGAGGCAGTCTAGATTGGTCAATAAACACAGCATTTCAGTCTTGCTGCCTCCTCTTCTGAAATTAAGACTTTAGCTGGACACAGAGCAGAGTGTATAGGAGGCTATAGTGAAAACCTAGTTTGACATAGTGTGATTATATGTTAGGATCATGAAAGAAATGTCAATAATCATCCTGCTCTATATTTGAAGGAATGCCACCAATTACTAGTCAGCTGGACTGCAAATTCTTAACACGGTAGGTTCTGGCAAGACTACCAGGTTCACACCTAGCTTCTTCGCCTCAGGCTGTGTGACCCTAAACTAGACTTCTGCTATCTGTGGCCCTCAGTTTCCTCCTCTGAGGTACAGGGTCACTAACAGAGCTCATCTTATAGGGACATCACAAACATTTGTTTAATCCATTTACAGTGTTGTTTTCCTGGTGAGCACTGAAATGTTATTACCAGTGGAAAGGGAAGGTGAGGGGTTAGAAGAGATGCTGAAGGACTTGAATCTCTATCACTGGTTTGAGATCCTGTGTAAAAGGCATTTATTTGTTCCTATGCTCTGCCCAGGCTGTCCTATGGCTTTCTCACACATTTGGTCATGTACATCTGGCACTCGCTGTGTGTGTGTGTGTGTGTATGTGTGTGTGTGTATGTGTGTGTGTGTGTGTGTGTGTGTGAAAGAGAGAGGGTGGGGGAAATTTTCCCAACTAGGCTGAACTCCTGAAGGGCAGGAGCAACGTCCCAACCTAGCAGAGTCTGATACCCAGTAAACACTCAAGGAATATTTGATGTTCACTCATGGAGTGGATTGAACTCAAACGCTTAATCATACAAACTCCATTTTTAAAAAGGCCATTCTAAAAGCATAGCTAGATCATGCAGGAAACATTCACCAAAACTGGAGACAAACACAGGCTTCTGTGACTCATTGGACATTGTCATCTCTTCCACAGGCTCACTGGGAGTTCTCTGCTCACCTTCAGCTGCAGCATCCTTCCTGCCCAGGCAGCACCCCCAGGCCTGTGGGGACCCCCAATGTAGACCAGCAGGTGGTGGTGTCCTCCCAAGGACATCTTCAAAGTCACACTGGACATCAGCCATCTGGACTGCCTCCTGTGCCATCTTCAGTATTTACAGACCAGCTCCAGTTCACAATAACAGTTTCTTACTCTGACTTGCTGGTCACATGATCTAAAACTGCCAAATTGTGTGATTTAAGTTGAAGAAGTCTGTGTCTCTGTGGGGCTTCCTGAGGTCCTAATATTCTAAGCACCGACCACAAGTTTAAAACACTGAATCTTACAAATAACTAATCCACCATATCTTGAGTTTTTAGTATGTGCTAGATAGTATGCTAAGTGCCTTACATCCACTGGATAATTTATTCAGTGAGGTTGGTGTTACTCTCATTTTATGGAGGAGGGAAATGAAGCACAGTAGTGAAGTGATGTACTGTGGTTGACACAGTTAGTGAGCTGCAGAGCGGGGATAAAGGTCTGAAAGGAGGCTTATTTGACACAGAGTGGTCACTGATCATGTTGCTTGCTGATTCTATCTGCCCCACTTAATCTATTTCTCTTCCTTAGTGTCAAGACTCTTGTTCATGTCACCCTTACCACAAGGACCCAAAAGATCTGGACTAACTAGATCTTGCCTAGATCACGGGCTCCCTGGACCAGTGTTTGTCAGGCAGGGTAACAATCTTCTAGTGCTAAACAAAAAAGGAGTTCAGGTTGGACTTAATCATGTTCCTTTTGGTTCCCCTCCTCCCTTGTTTAGCTACCTCCTCCCTGCTTTCTTGTAACTTACTTTTCTACTCTCCCATACCCCTCCAACAATAGACTGGCTCGGGTACCTCCCAACTCAACCCCAAACTAAACTTGCCTCCTTTCCTGAACTCTCTGCGAACACTTTCCACTAAGGTGTCTGCACGGAGGTGTCTGCAGTCATCAGCATGAGAAGGAAACAGCACAGTCATTAAAAATACAGGCTCTAGGTTCAAACTCCAGATCTATCTCCATCAGTTTGAGTATAAACAAGATACTTTATAAGCAAGATACTTTATCTCTCAAGTTCTTCAGGTATAAAATGAGGACAAAAAACAGTGCCAAACAAAAATGAAAGAGGGTTTGTTCTTCATTTTCTATTTTTGCGGTAAATAGGACAGAAACAACAGGATATCAATAAAGGGGGGGGGGAGATTTCTAACCCCCACTTCACATCATACACAGAAATTAATTTGAGATGGACAACTGAGCTAAATATAACAAATAAAGCTAAAAAAATTCTAGAAGAAAACATGAGATGATCTTTGTAATATACAAATGAGTAAAAATTTATTAGAACAAAGGAAAAATTGCTTTATAGAATATTCTCTATTAGGTCTTATCAAAATTTAAAACTCACATTCATCAGAAGGTACTGTTAAGAAAATAGGCAAGTCACAATTTAAAAACATTGCAAATCACATCTCTGACAAGAATGGTATTCAGAATAAAAATTCCTATAATTCAATAATAAAAGACAAACAACAAATTTTTAGTGGGAATAAACCTCAGGATAAAAAGGTATACAACTTGTCAATAAACACTGAAAAAGTGCTTCATGTGATTAAATATTAAGAAATGCAAATTATAACAACTTTGTGATTCACAATTCCACCAGAAAGGCTAGAACTAAAAAGCTTATAACATAAAAAATGGATGACTATTCAGAGCAACCTTACTCTGATACACTGGAGTGTAAAAATGGTACAAGCACTCTTGAAGTTGCTTAGACTTATTCAGTGACCCAGTGGCTCAATGATATTCCATTTCCAGGTATTAAATATCTAAGAGAAATGAAAAAACCCACATACCTGTACAAGAATGTTCTAGCAATTTTGTTCAGAAAGCTCCAACATGACAGCAACCTGAGTCCATCAGCAGATGATTGGAGAGAAAGTGGTATGGCCATAGAAAGAAATACTATTCAGAAAAAAAATAAACAAAACTTCTGATACATGCTACAACATGGATTAATCCCAGAATCATGGACAGTGAGTGAAACAAACTTTTAGTCAAAGAGTAAATACTACAAGAATTTATCTACATGAAGTTACAGCACAAGTACAATGAATGCTGTCTTAAAAATCAAAATAGTGATTGCTTCTAGAGAGTGGAAACAGAGATTGGAAAGAAACATTAAGAAGTTTTTGGGATGCTGACAATGTCCAGATTTTGAACTGGCAGGTACAAGAGCATGCATTTGTCAAAAATCACACAATGATACACTAAAAATTTGTGCATTTCCCTGTGTATGAATTCTACCTCAAAAGAAAAATAATGTAAATAACAGTTGAAATCTATGTAAGGAATGTTCATTTCTTAAATGCTTCTTCTTTGAACCCAGTCACCATGCTGTGAGGAAGCCCAAGTCACATGGAGAGGCCATAAGTGGGCCTCTGGCTACGTTTCCCTGCTGCACAGACATCTCGGCTTTGGCACCAGATAAGTTGCCTCCAAATGATTCTAGTTCCTGCCATGCAGGTCTTCACAAGCCAAGTCTGTTCAAATTCCCGACCCACAAAACTCCTGACCATAATAAAATGACCATTGTTTCATGCATGATTGGGGATGTTTTGTTACCAGCAATGGACAACTGGAACGATCTCTTCAAAACCAGGTAGTATTTTCATGCAGGTCCTGGGCAGTCTAAACTGGGAGGTCAGAAGCCAACAAGGAATAACAACTGGACAACTGGAATAATCCCTTCAAATGGACAGCAATGGACAACTGGAATAATCTCCACAAAACCAGATAGTATTTTCATGCAGGACCTGGGCAGTCTAAGCTGGGGGGGGAGGGTCAGAAGCCAACAAGGAATAAAACCCCGTAAGTATGATGGCTCAAGACTCCTTTATAATTTTACCCTGTCTATCAAACTTACAAAATCTTCATTTATTTGACATTCAACAAATACATATTGATTATCAGTCACTGTTGTACTGGTTAAATAGAAAATACATAATAAGTGAGACAAAAATGTGATGTCAGATAGGAGCTAAGTATAAAGAGAAAGACTAAAGCCAGTACATTATGTACCATGGGTGGGGTTGAGGTTTTAGAGAGGGTGGCCATGAAAGGTTTCACGGAGAAAATGATTTGAAATAAGTCCTGTTGGAAAGACCTGGACTGCGAAATACCAGAGAATGTCTGGTTCCTCCGAGGCCCCCTTCCAAGTCAGTTGCTCACAACCCATTACCCAGACAGACCTCACAACGGGAACTTGGGCTTCTTTAAACATTAACTCTCAAGTAAGAATTATGGTGTCAAAGCAGGAAGGGAGGAAGGACTCTCAGAAGCTACCTCTGCTTTATGTGTGGAAAATGAAGTCATGGTATTCCAAGTGACCCTAAGATTTAACATGAGCATTGCATGCCTGCCCAGTTCCATACTCTTCCTCCTACCCTCCATTGACTCCAGAAAGTCACTTTCATTCAGTAACTAAGCGCTTTCTTCCACTGCTGCATTGCCCCAGCCTGATGTTCCTGATATCTGCATCAGTTACTACAGATAATCACAACCAGTCCCAAGGGGGAGAGTCCAAAAAAAACAAAACAAAAACAAAAAAACCAGTAGCATTAGTCCTAGACAACTACTAGGATCCCCAGTGACACTACCTTTGTCCATGACATCTCTACAAACATACCTGCCACCACACAGACTGTGATATGCAAAATAAACATTTTTCATTTTAATTCTGTTGTGGGTAGAATTGTGTCCTCAAAAAAGTCAGGTGAAATCCCTTCATCGTATGATTATGACCTGATTTGGAAATGGGAACTTTGTAAGCTGAGATCATTCTGGAGAAAGGTGGGCACTAACCCAGAGACTGCTATCCTTACAAGAAGAGGAAAATATGAACACAGAAAGAGGAACAGCATGTGAAGAGAAAAGGCCCTATGAAGATGGAAGCAGAGACTGAAGTGAGGCATGTGCATGTCAAGGAATGCCAAGGGTAGCCAGCACACCACAGGGGCTGAAAGAGCTCAACGAGGAGTCTTTCCTAGAACTTTCAGAGAAAGTATGACCCTGATGACACCCTGGCTTTGATTTGTAAACTCCAAAACTGTAGAAGAATAAATCTTTGTTGTTTTAGCTACCCAGTCTGTGGTACTATTGTTACAGCAACCTTAGCCGTATATATAATGTCTAGAGTCACTCATATACAGTCTTCCTTCTTGAATTCCCAGGTCCAGAGCCCAGAAGCAGCTCCTACCCATCAACACCACTCCTTCATATCTTCCTACAGTGCACATGCATATCCACCTGAGTGCATCCACAGAGCCCGAAGACCTCCCACAGAGCCCTGCAAAGGGCAGGTGAGAGGGTCGTCATTTCCAGTGTTTACCGGACAATCTACTGATCAGTTTATTCTATGCCCTGGTGCAGGCACAGCCTATTTTATAAGGGTTGGCTTCAACCAGTCAATGATCTGTTGGTCTTCTTATCCCAATTAAGAATGACTGATGGACCTTCAGCAGGGCCGAGAGGTCACAAGGAAGTACCACCCACAGGGGATGGATCACTCCCATGGGTCTAGTAGTGGCTTGTTAAAAGAGAATCATCCCAATAAAAGTCTCCTTGGCAATATAAACCAAAAGCAAAAAAGGGTGTATCATGCCTTTCTACCTGGTGATGCTGCCCTTAGAATATAATCCAAGGCTGAAAAAATAAACCATTTGGACAAAGATAATTACATCATAGTTACTCATAATAGTGGAATAAAACCTGGAAACATTAATTGTGGAATAGTTAAGAGAGCATCATGATAACACCTAACTTTTTCGAACATTTATTACATGACAGGCACAAGCACTTCAATCGAATTATCTTGTTTAACCCTCACAAAACCTATGACAGAGATGAATTACCCAGTTTCAGAGATAAAATCTGTTCAAGGTCACACAATTAGGAAGTGACAAACAATTGCTATTTTGTGCTCTCTGTTTAGAGTTGTGACTTTACTGCGGCTATACGAAATTAGTTAAGTTTTTTTAAACCTTCCTATACCTTTAATCATCAACTGTAAAATGAAAGAATAACACCTTACGATCGACAAAGACTACAAATGTCCAAACATTAAGCAAGCTGAAATTTTGAAAATTTTCATCATGAAAATGAAAAGTACTCCCAGCAGCTCAGTGATAATTCTTAATATTTCATGTAGCAGGAACCTAATTGTAAGCTATTTTGCATGCCAGGTTGAAGGGTTAATTTGATCTTTAGATAGCTGAGGATTAACGTTTTTAACAAGGGGTGTTACAAGCATATCTGTGTTTTAATGCTGATCGAGGCACAATAATATGTAATTATCTCCGGGTGATAAAATGAGAACTAACTTTTGATCCTTACCAAGTTCTGATCCTCACCAAAATCTCTCTACAAGCCCCTGTCCAAGTCCTTCAGAGGGTGAACTGGGTAGACCCCTAACACACTGTCTTTCTGACTTTCAGCATGAGGAGGGCCTTCATCCCCTAATGGCTGTACTCAGGGTCTGGAGCCTGTAAGGAAGCAGTGACCTCAGAGAGCCAAGGTATTCTCATGGCATTTGAGATCACGCTCCTCTTCACTCCCTCACTGGGTGGTACACCACTAGGTAGTGTAAACATGTTCTGCCAGCAGTGAGAATCTAGTCACGTAAAAAGGAGGGTGATTACTGATGCCAAGTCCTAGGGGCCTGGCACCATCAAATCCCAGGCAACCATGAAATCAGTTCCACTAACCAGGTCTGGCACAGCCCCAGAAGCCCATTCCCACTCCAATGAGCCAGACTAAATAGTGAAAAAGAAAAGGACCAAGCAGTCCAATGCATCACCCTGGCCTGCCAGTCATTCCCTCCTTGCTCCAGAGCAAAACTGGAGACTCAGTCCTGAGTTACCCCTCCCAACCCTTCAGACCAGAAACATCTGTGGAGAAAGTGACCAACACCTTCTCTCCTTATGCCAGTCTTCTAATGTTTTTTTTTCCATCACGCTTAGAACTTGTCATACTTCACTAAAGACTGCTCACCACTCGCATCTTAATATCCCTCAAAATCTTCCCTTCTCACCCCAGACCAGGAGAAAGTATGTGTGATTGGGGTGGATCAGTATATTTAATGTGTCTCTCAAAACAATGTATTTTAAAAATGAGTGGATGGGAGTTCAGAGCAGTTAAATGATTTTCTGGGATGCTCATCTAATAAATTGTTGAGCAGGATACAAACCCAGGTCTGTCAGCTGTAGGCCTGCCCATCAACCACCCATCTGGCTCTCCCAGTAATAAAAAGCAGTTGAGATTGACTCTGCAATCTGCCTGACAAAATCCAAATCATGATCACTGAGTGGTTAACATATCACTGACCACAAACATGAAGGTCACCTGTGAAGATTATGAGGACTCACACTTTGGAGCCAGGCAGGCCTGCTCTCTCCTACTCCAAATCTCCATACAGGCACACCCCTCTGGAAAAAGAGATCACAGCCTCCTGAGAGGTCAGGCAAGTCCTTGTAGAACACCAGCACTGGGCTGGCATCTGTATGTCTGAGTTGCTGGGCCCGCCAGCCACTGTGCCAACCGCAACCCAGAGGAAAAGGAAAGGCTAATTAGAAAGCAGTGCTTCACAGACCAAGCTTAAGTTATGTTTCTAAAATAGTCTTCAGAATGAAAGATTATCCTCTACCTACAGTGACACTAGACCCAATGCCTGGACACTGCCTCCATTTCTTCTGGGCCTCCAAGGGGCCATAATTCAACATGTGCACAACTGCTTCCATGAGGCTACAGATGCTTACTAACCATCACTATACACTTATGGGAGGGGAGAGGTGGAGTACTGTGGCTCTGCTCCTCAAAGACTCCCAGTCTGGTGACAAACACAAGTTAAGAGGGAAAATAGGGCCAGGTTTAGACAAAATGCTCTAAATTAAGAAGTGTTTATCTCAGGAATGTAAGGCTGGTTCAATAGACTAAGATGCTGTCTCCTTAAGAAAAACATTTGCCACATGGGCCAAAGAAGAAAAAAAAATTTCCATCTTAGTATTAAGGGGAAAAAAGGTCAAAAAATTATCCAATCAGGATTAAAAACCTCAGCAAACTAAGAACAGGGGAAAAAAAAACAAAAAAAAAAAAACCTTCCTCGGCCGGAGTGGGACATCTAACAAAACCCTACAGATGAGTTCAGGCGTAATGGCAGGAGACTGACAGACCCATGGTTGGATGCAAAGTCGCAATATCTGTCTTCTTTTACTCATATTTAACATCATAATGAAGATCCTAACAAGCATGATAAGGCAAATAAATAAAAGTCAAACAAATTGGATTGAAAATAAAACTTTACTCATAGATGACATTATTACCTATATGAAAAATCCCAACAAATGAATAAAAGAGCTACAAAACTAGTAAGTGATTTTTAAAAGGTTTAAGATACAAGGTCAATATATACAAATCAATTGCTAAAGAAAAGAAAAGCTCAGGGAAAAATAGTTCAGAGACAGAGGAGGCCAGAAAATTGGTTCCTTATCCCTACTAATTTCTAGATTCTATAGGCACATTTTTTAATGTATTTTACTTTCCAACTTAAATTTTTTATAAATCCACTAAAATAGCAAGTCCATTTAAAATCCATTAAAATAGTGTATAGTGTTTATATATAATAGCAACAAACAATTGAAAAACAGTTTTACTAAAAGCTTCATATAGAATTGTACCAAAAATATAAAACACATAACTATAAATATAAAATATGTTCAATAGTTATATGTTAAAAACTATGAAATGTTAACGAGAAATCAAGGAAGACTAAATAAATGGAGAGGTACAGCTTTATCTATATACTGGAAAATATTTTTAAGATGTAAATTTTCTCCATCTGATTCATAGATTTAATATAATGCCATTCAAAATTCCAGCAGTATTTTATATAGAAACCCACAAGATGACTCTGAAATATATATATATATATATATGAATGAGTGATATATATATGAATGAGTGAATGAATGAATGAAAGAAAGGCAAAGGTCTAAATAGCCTAAACAATTTTTAAAAGGAAGAACTAATTTGAAAAACTCAGTACCTGATTTCAAAATTTACAATAATTTACAAAATTTACAATAATTTACAAAATTTACAAAAATTACAATAGTCAAGACAGCATGGTTTTATTTAAAGAATAAACACAGAACCCAATGGAACAGAAAAATCAGAAATAGACCCACATGTACGTACGTATTCATACATACATATATAGGTACATGCAACTGATTCTCAATAAAGATACAAAAGCAAATTAGGAAAGAATAGCTTTTTCACTATGATTCTAGAATAAATATTTACATGAAAAATTAAATGCATACATTGCACCATATGTAAAATATAACTCAAAGTGGGTCAGCCCTAAATGTAAAACTTAAAACTATAATTCTGAAGTATTGGAGAAAACGTTAATGATCTCATACTCATGCTTCATAAATAAAATGAATACATATTTAAAAGTGATAAATTGGACTTCATCAAAATTGAAAACTTCTGCTCTGTAATAATAAACAATAAAAAAAAAAAAACAAGCCATAGACAGCAAGAAATTATTTGCCAAACATGCAACTGATCAAGGACTCTTGTTGCAAATATAAAAAGAATTCTATCTCAAATCTCAATCATAAAGAAAAATCTAATAAAGCCCAGACAAAAGATTTAAACAAATTCTTCACCAAAGATGAAACATGGAAGGCACGTTAGCCACTCCCCCAAAATGCTTAATATCAAGAAAATGCAAATTAAACCCACAACAATAAAACTATATTAGACTATCTAAAATTTTAAAAGTTTATACCAAGTAAAAGGTTCTGATAGTCGAATTCTAAATGGGGCAAGGAGGAGGGTTGATGTTACAATGCAAACAACTCTCAGACACCAGTTGGGTGTCCTACTAGACAACTAAATTCTGACATTACCTGGAAATAATATTAGATCCCATAGATTAAGGGGTTCAGTTCCACAAGACTGTCTCTAACCCCCATCTGCCCTATTACTGCAAAAGTCACTCACAAGTCCAGGTTATCATGAATGTTTCTGTCCAACCAACTGGCAGTTTCAACAACCCATCCTGAGGGTTCAATTAATTTGTGAGAACTGCTCACAGAACTCAAAGAAACTTATGAGATCACTGACCTATTATAAAAGAGGTGAAAGAGACACAGATGGGAAAACAGCAAGGTGCTTCCATTCCATGCTTTCTCCACTATCCTCCAATGTTCTATTTGTTCACCAACAAGGAAGTTCTCCAAATCCAGTCCTTTTGCTTTCTAATGGCAGTGTCATTACACTGGCATGGGTGATTAAATAATTAGCACTAGCGATTGAGTTAACCTTCAGTCCCTTTTCCACTCTCTACAAGGTACTAGGCTGGTAGGAACTGAAAGTTCCAAACCTTTAACCAAAAGGTAAGTTTTCCTGGCTAACCGTGTTGTCCCAAAGTCGCTTTATTAACATAACAAGACACCTTTGCTTTAAGAAACTCCAAGGGATTTAGAAGCAGAAGTAGGGTCAAAGACTAAATCAATTTTCTTATTATAAATCACAATATCATGCAAGTGCTGAAAGGATTTGAAAACTATAACCCTCATACATTTCTAGTGGGAATGTAAAATGATACAGCCACTTTGAAAAACAATTTTGGCATTTTATTATCACATATAATAAACATATAATTTATTATAACATATAATAAACATAGCGTAGTACTCAGCAATCTAATTCCCAAGTATTTATGCAAATGAAATGAAAATCCACGCTCACATAAAATCCTGTGCATAAATAGTCACAGCAAATTCTTCACTATCACTCCAAACTGGAAACAACCCAAATGTCTTTCAATTGCTGAATACAGGAACACATTGTGGTACATACATACGATGACATAATACCCAGCACCAAAACAAGTGATCTACTGATATATCCAACAACACAGATGAAAAGGTGTTGTGCTAAGTGAAAGAAGAAGAATTAAGGTTACATACTACATGAGTTCATTTCCATGACATTCTGAGAAAGCCAAATCATAAAGACAGAAAACAAATCAGTGGTTCCCAGGGTCTTCAGAAAGTGGAAAAATTGACTCAAAAATGCACAATTGGAGGGTGGGGTGATGGAACTTCCCTATCTTGATTGTGGTAGTGGTTGCATGACTACACGTTTGTCAAAACCAAGAATTCCACACTGAAATGGATTGATTTTAATATATGTAAATTATATCTCAACTTTTTAAATTAATAAGAAAAGTGTCTTCCAAATGATTCCATTAATTTGCAGCATTGAAAAAAAGTCACTGTATCTAAACAAGACCTACCACTTGACAAGCAATGGATTGAAAGGACAGTAGAAACTGCCAAATTTATCCAAAAAAAGTATTGAATTTTCAAAGCTAAGAAAAGTTGGTGTGACTAATTTCATGTGCAACATTTGCTATGTTGGGCACTTTACAATAATTTTTGGTTACTTTGGAAAAAAATTCAACCTCGATGCTCAATAAGAGAGCAGTTAAGAAGTACATATACACGATGCCATACTACTCAACTATAACGTGATGAATAATGCTTAACTATAACATGCCATTTGCAACAACATGAATGGAACTGTAAAGAATTATGTAAATAAGCCAGGAGAAGAAAGACTTCATGCATGTAATATAGAGAAAGAAAAAGGAAATTACAAAACTAAACCAAAATACCAGAAACATGACTGTAGAACTGAGGCTACCACAGGAGATGAGCCAGGGTTTGTGTAGGGGTCCGATGGACTGAGGTGAAGGACTGTGGGTGGTTAGTTGGTGGGTGTGGTGTGGTGACATACATCCGAGGAGGTACCTCAATTATAAACAAAATTTTTTAAAAGGTATTTAACTTTTAGCAATATTATTTACTTAGAGAAAAAATATTTAACTTAACAAAAATTTAGATAAAACCCTGATATATTACTCAAAACCACTCCACCACTCCTAAAGGTGCTGAAAATGTCAAAATCACATGCACGTGCAAAACTGGTAATGGAAAGACAATCAGTAGTTTGATCTCACCTATGACCACACATGCAAAACAATATAATTTTAAAAAGTCAAAGTTAACAGTTTATGTTTTTAAACATCCAAGAATGGGTGACCATTTAAAAATAATGAGCACAGATAATGAAAAATATTTTATCTTGAATTCAGTGTAACTCTGAAAGACAAACAATAGTTCAAAAGGATCTTAATATTTTGATTTTAATAATAAAGAAAATGGCTTGCAATCTTATGAAGAAAAGCATATTGTAACTTAGAAAATGACATATATAAAATATATATAGAGAGATAACAATTGTATATTTTAAGAGAATTTTTTTCCTGAGAACCTATAAAGAAACACTAATCTGACAGCTTTGGACTCAAGAAAATGTGGAAATGTAGTTTCCTTTTAAGACACAATTACTATTGGGTTTTTATTCCAGTTTTAGCTAGGTTTTCAGAAATAGATATATTTTAAGTGTTAGTTTCTGCTAATTTTGAAGGCAGGCTTGTCAAATTCTTTTCTAGTGCACAGATCAAAGACATAATTACATAGTAACAAATCAAGATTGAGTTATAAATGTAGCTGACATGAGAAACACCTGAGGACTTCTGTGAAAATAGTGAAATAGTGATTGCCTGACCCAGTCCAGAGTTTGGGCTGAGGACCAGGATGGCAAGGATTATTCTTCATACAAGGCTTCCAAAGGGATTTTGTTATAAGTAGATTCTGTAATCACTGCTATGAAGAAAAAGTGGCATCAAGCATGCCCTTCCCTGAAAGTTTTTTCAATGAAAAAAAAATAAGTTATTTTAATTCAATACAAAACTGTCAATATAAAATTTTAGCATAAAGAAACTAAACCAAAAAAAAATCCCGTAATAACACATGACTTGTCACCATCAAAAGAAGTTTACAGGGACAAACTGCTAGAGAAGTTCCAATGAGAAAGAAAATTTGAAGCTGAATAGGTGGGAGGCAGTCTCAGCGTTGTGCTAGTGCCTGCCAGATATTAGGAACTCAACTCATTCCCTAGACAAATATTTACGGGTAGAAGGACTTGGTGGTCAAAGAGGCTAACTGTTCCGGGAGAGGAGAAACTTCAGAGTAAAGAAAATTACGGGAGAGGAGAAACTGATAGGCAAAGTAAAGGACATGAAAGTCCAAATTGGTGCAGGAACAGTAAGTCTCCTTGGCTTGGAAGACATCGTGGAGACTCTTTAACCTCAGATTAACGGTGTCCAGTGAGAAGCAGCAGAGAGCCACTGAAGGCTTCCGAAAGTGGAGTTATACAAAGAGCTGTGCTTTAAGATTAAGACAGCAATCAAATGTAAAATTTGTGCACAGGGAGGCTGTAGTCAATATGGCAAGAGTGAGTGAGTGGAGCAAAGAAATAGCAAAGTAAAACCAAAGATTCCTCTGCCGGGGATCAGCAGGATGCCTACAGGAGGAAGGACTGAGCAGTATGGTCATCCACAAGCAGCAGGTGCCCCATGTGGCTGCCCAAAAGCAACAGAAAGCCTGAGAAGTCCCTGCAACACCACCATGTGGAAAGCATTGGGGCAGAATTAGAAGCACGTGCATCAATTGTACATGGTCACCACCAAGTCCTCTGGTAAAAACAGACACTTTGGGTAGTGACAAGAGGCAAGTTACAAGGTACTGTGTACATTCCTCCTGGTACAGGAAAACAACCCCGTTGCCTTGTCACTAACATACACTTTTCCACGAAGCAGGCAACGAACCTACTACAAATGATCATGCTATTGACATTAATATGAAAAGAGTTAAATGAGAAATAAACCTGGAAAAGGGGGAAGAGGAAAAATAGGTCCATTTTAGGCAGCTTCTATGAATAGGTTTAATACTTAATTGGAAAACACATAAAATTCAGGAGAAAATTACAATGAGGTGACACCCGGCCATAAAGATATGATTGAAAACATGAAGTAATGGTAGAAAGTGCCTTCATATGGAGCAGTAGATGGAAAATCCCTCAGAATCTTTTGCTAAGCACTTCAGTTCACTCCATCAGCCAGTCCCATCCCAGATGTACTGAACACCTGTGCTGGGCCAGGGACTAAGAAGACTTACTGGCTATGAGTAAGGACATAAAGATGAACCACAGCCTTTGCCCTCAGGAGCGCGTGGCCTAGAGGGACACCAGCCCTTACAACTGCATTGCAACTAAAAGCTCTGAGTGTTTGTCTGACTGCCACAGCATTCTCAGGTGAGCATAGGAGGAGTTCCACCTCCCCTCTACAGATGCACACACAGTGCCGGAGCTGGTTCCAGCTGTGGTTTCTTTCTGGCTCGTCACACAGCCTCGGAAGACATTCCATCTACTCTAGCCCAATAAAGGGAGGACACCATTCTTGCCAAGGTCAGTGCAGACAGCCAAAGTCTGAAACTGTTCACAAGAGCAAAATTTTCTATGAGGGGTGGTGCATTCCAGAATCATGGGAGACTCAGAACAGAACGTCAGGCACAGGGGCTGAGTGTGTAATGCTAGGTGGAAAGGGGGCTAGGACAAGGATGGGTGGAGTTTGTGTGGCAGATACTAGATGCCAGGGGCCCTGGCAATCAGAGAATCAAGTCAGATAAAGCAAGCAGCTCTCACCCCTGCTTCTTGGAGCACATCCGACCTCTAAAGAGGACAGATGTGAAAGATGCTGGAGAAGTAGGTAAGCAGATGAAGGAATCAGTTTGTATCTATTCTTCTGGCCTAGGTCAGGCCTTCCCACCCCCATCACCATCCTTTGTCAGGATAGAATGATAAGAACAGTGCCTATTTCCTGTTCTGCCACCTATTCTCTTGGTCTCTTAGACCAGGGATTGCATATCAGCACAATCCAGATGTCAGATGGACTGGTCTCCTCCAGAGAACCAGAATACCAGAGATTCCAGAACCAGAAAATGAGCTGTAATAAATGAAGCATGAGGGAAGAACCCCAAAGTCTTCCATGGGACTGAGTTTTCACTTTGGCTATACATTTGTTTCTCATTAATTTTGATCCAGTATAAAATTAAAACAAATTTGTCTCAGGAATGTTCTGGATGGCAGAAGGAAAACAAGCCTGAAATGAAAACCACCACCAAAATAAATCTTAGGACAAGGGGACCTGCATGGCTGAGAACTCACCACAGGGCCACGGATGTTGCCCCAGGTTCCAATAAAGGAGGAAGTTAGAGCTTCTGGACACTGGAGCCCAGTGTTCCCCCACCTTCTTCTCTAGCCCCTTTTAGGGTTCTGTTCATCCCCTACCTCTCTCCTCATCTTTGACACCTTTCCTCATCACTCTGAGCTCCCCTTATTGAGCCTATACCACAGATTCTGCCCCTGTTTCCTAATCACTTCAAATGTGCTAGTTGCTTTTCCATATAGATGCAAATCTTGTGGACACACTATCTCTGTTTTATAATCTTTCTCAGGGCTAGATAGACAGTAGGGGCAAAATTACTGTTTGTTGGCTGAGCTATAGGCAATACCACAGACATCAAGAACACTCAATATGCATGGTGATAGCTATTCCTTGTTGTGTGCCTACTCTTTGTATTTACATGTGAACTTAATTTTCATAACCACCCTTGTTGTCAAGTGAGTAAATTTAAATCATTCGCAAGTTAAATATCATACTCAAGAACATCCAGCTAGTCTGGGAGAGAGACAGCTTTGAATCCAAATTGAACACCAAAGTTCACATTCTACCCTGTGTGGCTTCCTAATGACAGAAATCTGAAAGAGGGCTACTTTGCACCAGAAATCTCAATTGCTGAGAACCAAAAGATAAACAGCATCTCTACTATGAAAGCTCAAATCTTTGTTTGGTTTCCAAAGGCTTGAGAAATGGTTCAAAAGGTCCTGGATTAACCAGTAAGCATCGGCTCGAGAGGGCCAGAGGGTATGTATGTGTGTGTTTGCAGGGTTGTCAAGTCAAGATCTGAAAAGATCTCTCTTCATCCCTCTTCATTTGTTTCCAGAGGGCTCTGCACTCAAGACCCAAGAGGAGAGGGGAGGGGCAAAAGGGGGACAGAAGTGCCAATTCCGAGGGTGGGGGCAGGGAACCTATATAAAGCTGCCTATTGTGAATATTCACCCATAAACACCCAAGAAGTAAGCAGGAGGACAATGAAAGCAAACTGGTGTAGCATCCAAAATACAGCCTTCTTCCACCCCATGCACTGCAAAAAGGGAACACTTCTGACTGTCCTCCTCCTTCCCCACTGGGAAGGCTCCCACCACCCATGCCGTTAGGATTGCAACCCTGGCAGAGCAAGTGCACATGGCAAGGCAGGAGGGATGCAACCATTGGCTTGCATGACAAACCCTGAGGTCCATCACCTGGAAACTGTAAGCTGAGTTGTATTTGTTCAACCTGTTGTCTTAAAACAAGTGAAAAAATATGAAGCCAAAATTCCATAAGAAGACAGAGAAATCACAAACAGAATGGCACAGATGGGACAGGTGAGTGGCTCATAATGTGACCCTGGCCCCACATTCACTTTTTTTTTTGTCTGTGGGACAGAAATCAGACAAAATGAAGGAAAAGGGACAGAGCAACATGTCCTGGGAGCCCATGCCAGAGACATCTACACACCTACTCTGGACTACTGCTGGACGGTACTCTGATTCCAAGCCCACAGGCCACCGAGCATCCCCTTTATGTTCTCTGCGCAAGAAGTCCTACCTCGCAGGCTCAGTACAGCCCCTCTGTTGATCAGAGGAGAGTTACACAATAGTTAAATTCAGTGAGGATTGGGTCTTCTGTGGGAAAGGTTATTTGTTAAGGGTCATTCTCTAAATTTCACCACATTTACAAAAAAGACAGGAATAAGCAATTTCCAACCTGTGTGTGTGTTGGTCTGAACTGGAAGGAAGCCACTGGGATTCCAAGTGGCCTTAATGAATAACAGGAAGTGTTGTTCTCAGAATGATCCTCACTTGTTCATGGGTTCTCTGAACCTCTACCCTTAACCTGGGCTGCATTCTCAAATACCCACCTTCTAAACCTCTAAAAAGGCAAACAGCCAATGAAACCAGCTAGCTCTGTTTCACAAACTCTAGACTCCTATTTCTAGAGGAGGGGGAAAGCAAGTAGTTGTGTGTGGGTCTGCTAGGCCTATGCTGGCTGCATGACATGCAAATCAGCTTCTCAGTACAATGCCAGAAAAACTCAATCAATCGGATATTGACCCTAAAAAAAATGTAATTCAACAATCTTTCGAGTTAAACAAGTGCACTTGGTGCCCTGGGACAATGGGTACGCATCATGAAGCACGGCTGGGAATTCCCCAAGGTGGCAGTGGGTGCGTGTGTGTGACATGTCTGGCTTTACATTGCACCCCAGAGGCTAATCAGTGGAATGCCTTTTGATAAGACTGGAACCATGAGAAGGGGTGGAGAATATGGTTTGATTAAAACACCAGATGATCAAGCAGATATCTGGTCAGCTGACTCATCTCCCTTAAAGCCTAAATGCCATAAACATACTTTGTTTCACCCACCCCTTTCTCTTTGTCTTCCTGCCCCTATGATTGATGCTATATGATTATCCCATGAATAAAAAAAAGGTCAAGATCTTACTCTTATTCTGGAGATTCACCACTGGTAAACTGCTCTATGACTCTTGATTCTTTAGTTCATGCAATAGTCATTCATGTAAATGCTGAGTACATACCCCACAGCATTCAAAATGTTCTTCTGAGGCTCGTGAAGGTCTTTCTAGGACTCACAAGCCTTTCTCACCTTTCTTCTGCAAAGGCCTCTTCCTTGAGCGCCATGTGGGGTGAGCTACTTTTTTTGACAAGCTGCCCCACCAGACTCCCCTGCAAATGCCAGGTGCCCCTGACCCATAATGACTGCAGGACCAGTCCACTAAGGCCCAGGTAGTAGGTGGGGCCTCCTGAGCTTACCAATTAGACCAGGAACATTCTAACGACCCAGGCTGCCTTGTACATGTCTCCAAGATCTAAGCCCTAGGGAAACAATCTCTTTATGAAAAGGGTCAGTACATCTCATCCGAAGGAAAACCACTCCAAAGTCCCAACCTCCTCAGCTTACCAGTTATTATACAAAGTCAAATGAGGGAACACAAATGGACCAGCACAAATCCTTCCTTACTGTGGGGATGGTTCTTAAATATCATGCCCAGTGGTGTGAAAACCAGTATCTTTTAGTACCACCAGTAAGTGAGGTGACAGATATACACAGCTGGTGTAAAGTTTCTTGTATATGTCCCCAGAGCACTCCCTGCTCTGACAGGCCCCTGCCTGCTCTGACTCAAGTCCAGACCCCTGCCTGCTCAGACTCAAGGCTCTTGGCCATAGAGGGTGGGAGACAAAGGGTGAACCTTATTCGGGGCTTCAGAAGTGAATATGTCACAGTGATCTAGGGCACTGTGGTGCAAGCAGCATCACCCTCTATTGTCCTTGAGGTGTGCAGGGGCCGGGAAACTCAGACACAAGATCACAGAAGGGAACAGGGAAGACATTCAAGAATTTAAGAGAAGGGGGGGGTAAAGATGAAGAGAAAGTGAGGAGCAAAAATGATTTTACTGGAAACTGAAGTGCGTTCTAGGAACCCAAGAGGGTTATCAGAAATTTCACCCAGCATCTTGCATGGTGGATGCCCGAAGATTCGTAGAGGGGTAGGAGGGGGAGGTAAATGGACCTCTCAGGACCCCTTTTGGAAATAATTTACTGAAAAATTGTGTTTTGACAAAAAGGATGCCACGAAGAACCTATCACTTTTCTTGGGGATGCAGCTCTAAGGGCGGGCACCTCTGGCTGGAGGGTGGGAGGGACTTTGCCCTTTGTACCTAGGGAGAGGAGGGATGTGAAAGTCAGTGCCTGACGCCTGGTCCTGTGCCAACTGTCCAGGTGCAACCCTACCCCAACCCAGCTCACATTCATAGCGGCTACTTTTACCCCTTTTAGGGTCGAAGGAGCTGGGTCTTTCTCCATTAGAGCGTGCCTGGTAGAGGGTGCGGCCCCCAGCCCCCCCCCAAAAAAAACACTAGAAAGTTTCTCCCTATCTGCCATCGTTGCAGCTGCTAAAAAAAGTCTGTCCTTTGAGTTTTGAAGGGTGCTAGTGGCCAACAGTTGCAGGGAGGAGTTCTACCTCAGCCACTGCCAGCCAGCACCTGGGAATGAGTTTATCCTAAACTTTCCAAGCCTAGAGATCTGCGAACAAGGATCCACCAACCGTGGCACCTAAGCAACCGAAGCAATGGAACTGAAGCGCCGGAGGCAGAGCAGGCGAGCTGGCAGAGCAAGACCACAACGCCCCAATGCTCCAGTTCTGTCCGAGACCCGCCGCTGCCTTCACTGTCTTACCTTTCCGGACTCGCCGTGGGCTCCGCGGACCTTCACGGGCACGCCCTCCCCCGCGGCTGCTGTCGCCGAGGCCTCCTACCCGCCTCTCTTGCTCGGGGGCTAGGTCGACGCGAGCCCCTTACTTCACAGGCAACCGCTTGGGCAGACACCTAGAGACAAGCCGCATCACTGTTAGCGAGCCTCACCTCTCAAAAGAAAACCCGGGCAACCTGGAACCTCTGGAGTCATCCAGTCACACCCCCCACACATTCCAATACCCCCCTGCTCCCCGCAAGTCGGAGCCCCTCACCCTTCAGGGGCATGTCCCGACCCCCCCAGTCCCCCGCGACCCCACCCTGGGAGAGTCACTCCCCGCGGCCGGACAAAAGCATCGGGCGGACTCACTCACCCGCGCGGCGAGGGCGGCCCGGGAGCCCAGGCACAGCTCTCCGCCTGGGTGCCCCGGGCGCGGGCTGGCAGCACCGGCTCCGCGGCGCGGAGAGCGGACTAGTGCGTCCGGGCGCAGCGGCGCGGGACCGGGGTGAGCGACCCCGCAGCAAGTGGGAGCGTGAGGAGCGCGCGCGAGCCTGCGCGAGCGACTGGGCGCCGCGCTGGGGTCCGAACTCCAACTACCCACACCGATTCACACGCTCCGATTTGCATGTCATTTGCATAGCGCGCGGGGACTGGACCTGCGGTCCTTCACGCCACGCCCATCGGCGCTCTTCCCGGGGAGGCTGGAAGAGCCGAGGATCCCCGCTAAGCCTAGCGCGGGACACCGCGGGTCCACTTAACCCTCCCTGGCCACCCCTCTAGCTCTTCTCTCAGTCCGCTGGTGGTGGTCAGGGTGTTTTCTCCGTGCTTTTTTGTATGTTCGCTGGAAGACCACTCCATGGGATACAACACTGGCCTACCGTAGTGGAGACTTTTACCTTTTTTTTTTTTTTTTTTTTTGGTTGACATGTCGATCAAAAACAATGAATTGGAGTAGCTCTCTTACGAGGACGTAATTTAGTTTTTTTTAAAGTAGTGTCTGGAAAACCCTGTTGCTCACGTTCGAAATTAAAAATAAGTTATGCGTTTTGTTAAATAAATGAAAAAATACAAAAACTATAAGCAGGATAGCACAGTCCTATAAAATGGAGGTTATGGGTTAGAAACCCTAACCCTTAATTTCTGGAGGCAAAATTTGGGGAAAGTTTTGATCTGGTAGTTTTCTTATCTCTAAAATGGTGATAATCATACCAATGTGAGGCTTCGGTGAGGTAAGACAGGAAAAGCGCTTAAGACAATGTTCAACGTAGTTACTATTGACTCTTAAATGTGCAGGTATTGATCTTTGTCTACTATGATCTGATTGGAGGCAATGAGATTCATGTGAGGCACTAGGGAGGAGATGGTGGTTTTATGGGTGGTTTGGTGGTGTACATGGTGTGTTAACTCATTTCTGACAAGGTGTGAACCTATACCCCTAAGTCATGTATAATGTTGAAAACCAATGTTTTGTCTCAATAAAAAAAAAATGCAATTAAAATAAATAAATAAAAACATATACAATTGGGTATTATTCCCAGAAATTGATTCATTTGGTCTTGGGTAAGGCCTGAGGAATGATTTTTATAAATCCCCCATAATTCTTATATGGGACAAGAGTTGAGAACTGTTGAAGGTTTAGGAAAAATCCACAGCAAAAAGAACATGAAAATTTACCAGCTGTGCTGCTTGTTCTTCTGTTCTAAAAACTAATTAACAATTTAAAGAACAATACTTTCACCAGAGGCATTAACAGATGAAAATACAGATATATGGAGTTCCAGAATATATTTGTGAATTTGTTCCTGTATATAATTTCTATAAAATGATTTTCTGTATTGAAGTCCTATTGTCTGATACATTATCATTGTATGAGTATGGCTGTAAAAATTAACTGTTAGGAAAAAAATTTGACCCCAAGTCAAATGGGCAGTGGTAGAAGAAATGTAATAAGTATCTATGTACTAATTTTTTACAGTTCTTTCCCCTTTGGATTAACACCAAAAAATCCTGTAAAAATAGTTATTTTTATGCTAGAGTATTACACTTCACTCTCTCCATGTCCATTGAAAAGGAGACAAAATCATGTAACTGGTAAATGATGATCTTGGAAATCAAACCCAGGGCTCTCTTACAACAAAGTCATTAATAAAAATATAATTTCAAACTTATAAGCAAGTTTTTAGATCGATATGTTAACGACAAAAAGGACACATACTGATTTCTATAAAAAAATAAAGACAATAATAGTGCAGAAATATAAAAAATAACCATCTTCACAGTCACATCCTAAAATCCCCCAAGTAACCTCTATTGAGAATTTCTTGTACCTCTTTCAGGAAAGGGCTGTTTTATTATACCAATTATTGAAACTCTAAAATTTAGTCTAAAATGTTATTTTAAAATCCCTGTAGTTGTTATTATGCTAGAAACATGTTAAGGTCTAAATCAATGATTTCAAACTATAGTACCCCAGGATTCCCAGCATGCAGATAGGGGTGGGGGGTTAGGCCCAATCTTCCACATGCTCCTTGTCCACAGCAAGTCTGCTTTTCTCTGTTTGACATATTGTGCTTTCATGTAAGACTTTGCAGAATAGAAACAGACATATGATCAAATAAACAGACAATATGATCACATTCTATTATTTCATATTCTATCATTCTTCATGTTGTGCCATTTGCTCTTTGCTTCCTTTTTGACAACTAACATGCTGCAGAGGTTTATCTTACCAGTTGAAAAGGGAAGAGCTATAAAACCAGCGCAGCAAAGACCATGTGAAAGACAAAACAAGCACGTGGAAATCAGGGTTGAGAAATCTATTGTGTAAAGCAATCTCCAGAGTATTATGTATATATTTTTAAATTATATATATTCTGTAAACTCAATTTGCTGTATAATGAGAATCTACAGTCAGATGATATCATTTATTTAAAATAATTTGTCTTGCAGAAAGGGAAATGGAGATTAGAAAGTAATTCATATAATTCTACCTCAAATTCTTTGTATGTAATACATATAATATAGTAAGAAGATCTGAGCTAGCCTTTTGGTTTGTACTGAAGTTTTGACATTGTATGACTTTCAATAATAACTTTAATTCTTCTGGGTCATTTCCTAGTTGTTGAAAACAAAATACACATGAAATAACTCCTGTTCACATCACAGAGTTGTTTTGAAAGCTGAATGAGAAAATGCCCTACAAAGCTTATTAGCAGAGTGTTCGACAGATAATAATTATTCCACAAATGGGAAATACTATTCCATCGAACATCAATTAGTTACTCAATTATGCTATGTCAAACTCAATATTCTCATGCCTGGAGAGCTAAATTTTTCTCCACTATTGTGCTATTTGCTTTTTGGTAACCTTTGCTCATGTGGGCTCATTTAGTAAGCTTGGGCTAGGTTCAGGATCCCAGGTAAAGGCAGAATTGATGGGTGGGAGTGGAAGAGGTGGTACAAACCAGTAGAGATTAAGGTAAAAGTACAAGCTGTCTATACTGGAGGATCCTGTGAAGTGTGAAAAGAAAAACTAATGCTGGAAACCTTAAATATTCCCAAAAGTTTTCTTTCACTTTTCTCTATTCACTTTTACAATAATTTATTAATGAAGTCAAAACTTATCTTAATACATAGTATTAATATATAGTAAAAGAGCAAATAGAAATCTCATTTATTAACTATCTTTCTTTTAAACAAGTTTATTCTTTGATCTCTTTAGTTTCTGAATTAAAAACTAAGCAGATGTTCTAATGGTAGTTCTGTCATGGAAGACACTCATCTTTCAGTTCATGTGCTTTTGATAACTACTGATGATGTGTGAGAATATGAACTAGGTTGAAGCACTCTGCTCTTGCCTCTACATGTCTCCTAGTCTGATTTATCCACTCACATGGCACCTAGTCTCTCCATCTTGGGTCCAGAGCCCCCCACCCTTTTCCTCAACTATTAGACTCTTTCACCTGGAACTAATGTTCGGTATTGCTCTATTCCCTTCCTTCCTGGTAAACCTGCTCAGTCTCTGGCCCCCAGGCTCGTTACACCCATACCTCCTCAACCTGGGACCCTGCAATTCCTTTACCTCACTGGCTTTCCTATGTACATAGCTGGCAAATTCCTCCCTTTCCTCTGTTTTCACTACTACTTACCTTAGCTGCCCCTTAAGCTGTTAGGGGGTTAAACAGTCTTCTAACTGAACTCTATTATCAGTCTTGCCCCTTTAATCTGTAACCCATACTACTTGTTGACAGAATAATCTTCAACAAAAATCTGCTCATAGAAGCTTCCTCTGAGGAAAACTTGGGCAAAACTCTCCATGAATTACTGTTCAGAAATCCCTTTCTAGAAACATCTACAGAAGGCAAAAAAATGAAGGAAAACATAAACAGATGGGAAGATGGGACTACATCAAACTAAAAAGCTTCTGTACAGCAAAAGAGAAAACAGAAAAAACTAAAAGATGCCCAACCGAATGGGAAAAAACTTTTGCCCTCCACATGAGTGACAAGGTATTAATAAGAAAGATCCACAAGGAACTCACACAACTAAACAAAAGCAAATCAGAACGCCCAATCAAAAAATGGGGAGAACTAAAAAGACACTTCTCCAAAGAGGAAATACAAATGGCCAACAGGCACATGAAAAATTGCTCAACGTCACTAGTAACAAGGGAAATGCAAATCAAAACCACAAAGAGATACCACCTTTCACCAGTAAGAATGGCCCACATCCAAAAAACAGCAAGAATTGCTGGCGAGGATGTGGAGAGAAAGGAACACTACTACACTGCTGGTGGGAATGTAAACTAGTCCAACCACTATGGAAAGCTGTGTGGAGGACCCTCAAGTTAATGAAAATGGAACTACCATTTGACCCAGCAATTGCTCTCTTGGGAATTTACCCAAAAGAGACCTCAATGTAGGTACAAAGGGACACCTGTGCTTGTATGTTTACTGCAGTACAATTTATAATTGCAAGGTCATGGAAGCAACCTAAATGCCCCAAAACAGATGACTGGTTGAAAAATGTGGTATATATACACAATAGAATACTACTCATCAATTAAAAATGACAAATTCGACGAATTTATAACAACATGGATGTACGTAGAAGAAATCATATTAGCAGAAACAAGTCATAAAGAAAAAGACAGAAACCAAATGGTTTCACTAATATATGGGATATAGTGAAA
>PVHY01016604.1:0-33429 GCA_004024945.1 Uropsilus gracilis
CCCCGAGGTTGTGAACTTCAGTTTGTTTTTTAGCTTGTTTTGGCTTTTCCTCCTGGCCTTTTGTTTGTTTTTCCTATGCCCCATATATTAATGAAACCATTTGGATTCTGTCTTTTTCTTTCTGACTTGTTTTTGTCAATATGATTTCTTCTAAGCACATGCATATTATCATAAAATCATCAAATTTGTCATTTTTAATTGATGAGTAATATTCTATTGTGTATATACACCATATCTCTTTCATGCCTTCATCTGTTTTGGGACATTTAGGTTGTTTCCATGTCCTTACAATTATAAATAGTGCTGCAGAAAGCATCCAAGTGCAGGTGTCCCTTTGTACCCACATTGAGGTTTCCTTTGGGTAGAGTCCCAAAAGAGTGATTACAGCAGAAACTGCCAATTTGTTTCTCTTTGGGCAGTTTGGTTAATTTATGATATCCAATTGTTGCGTAATAATACCTGCAATAATACCTCCTCATGGAGCACAGGTTAGTGGGAAAGAAAACAAAAGTAGGTAAACAAGTACATACAAATGCATAGCTGAAGATTTTGAGAAGTGATGGAACAGGGCACTGCGTTAGAAACTGACATAAAGAGCTTTATTTCACATTGGGTGATTAATAGGTATTTCTAAGGACCTTTTTTTGTTTGTTTGTTTGTTTGTTTGTTTGAGACTAGGTCTCGCTATTTTTGCCCGTGGAGCCGCAGGCTCTCGTTGCCCAGGGTACCACAGACTCAAGCAATCCCCAGCCTCAGCTTCCCACGTAGCTGGGATTACTGGCGCGCACCACCACGCCCAGCTATTTTTTTAGAACTAGGTCTCGCTACGGGCCCCAGGTGGGACTCGAACCGCGATCCCTAGCCCCGGCCACTTCATAGGCTGAAGCTCACAGGCACGAGCCACCGTGCCCATCTCTCTAAGGACCTTTGAGTTGACAGATGAGAATGACCTAACTATGTGAGAGGAGAGGGAAGTGAAATTTCAAAAAGAGTTCATTTCAAGAGCAGTAGGAGGGCGTGGAGAGAACAAAGCCTGTTCTGAGGATGAATAGACTAGAAGAGAGAAAGGAGGATAAAAGCAGAAATTCAGATAGTTAATTGTTCTAATTCATAAATTTAATAAAAATGTTCCAGCATATTTGCAGACCACAAGACTCCTTAGTGGATTCTGAAATTTTCGCCATTTAAATGTGAACACAAAGATCAAACACCAGTATATGAACAGTAAAATATACAAAAGATTTGAAAAGACACTTTACAAAATAAATAGCTTATGGTTAGATTGGCACATGGAAAGAGGCTCAGCATATTACTTAGCAGGGAAGTACAAACAGAAAGTACCAAAAGATACTACTTTCAGCTAAAAAAGCTATAATCACAAAGATTGAGAATGCCCAGTGCTGGAAGAACATAGAACAACTGGAACTTTTACGTAATGCTCGTTAGTGCAACTACTTCAGAAATTAATTAGGCAATTTCTTATAAAGTTAAGTATATTACATATACTCTCACCATAACATATATCAATTCCAGCTCTTTACCACGAGTAAATGAAAATGCCTATCTACAGAAAAGTTTGCACACAAATATTCATAACAATTGGATTGGTAGCAACCAAACCTGGAAGCCAATAAAAAGATTCATCCATATGTGGTATAACAATAGAATAGGTTGCTATTCGTCAAGTGGAAGAAACAAACTGCTTAGATACTGAACTATATGAATTTAGCTCAAAAAGGTCATGCTGAAAGAAACTAGATAAGCACATTCACACAAATATGCCTGTGCCTATGTGCATATCATTGTTTTTACAAACTTGAAAATCTAGAAATAACAAAGTCCATAGTGACTGAAAGTGAAAGTGGGTGAGCCTAGTGATTGTCTGGGATGAAGTGGAAAAATGTCACCACCAAGAGTCACAAGGCAGCTATTTGAGGCAATGCAAATATTCTACATGTTCTTATGATGGTGATAAGGGTATAGATGTTTCTCAGAACTCATTGAACTGTACACTGAAAATGGTTGTGTTTTGTTGTATGTAAATTATAAATGCAATTCACTAGACAGAAAATATCAGTGAATAGATTTTTGTTAATGTTGTTATGATTATAAGATCTATTATCCTTAATAAATTAATCATATTTTCTTTATTTCTTGAAAAATATTCACTTTTATTATTTTATCTCTTTACCAAGTGTGACTGAGACTTTTGTCTTAACTGCCAGTGATGACACAGCTATGGGAGAAAGCATCTCTTCTTGAATTAGATTAATTTACTGGCATTTGAGAAATCTTTGCCTTATGGGGTCTTTTGGAGGGACTGGTATTATTGTTAGAGAGGTCAATATGGAGATCTAAAGGGAATTTTATTTTGCAGGCAGATTTTTATTTATTGTCATATGATGTCTCAGAAGTTAAAATTACATATGCTCCAAAGTGAAAGTCTAAAAATTCCTAGAACTTGGGTCAAAGCTTCTGCCCTAAGACTTTGTTGGGAGGGTCACTAAGATACCAAAAAATGAGGGAAAATGAAGCAACACAAGGAAAGAGAGTGTGTTGACCAGTGGACTGCAGTGTAGGAAGAAAGCAAAATTTGTTTCTTGCCATCAATGAGGCTTATTTTGTAGATCTGAGGAGTCAATACTCAGAACAGCCCGAGAGGGAAGGAAAATAGAATTTGCCTGCTGGTTCTTTCCATTTTCCTGGGTGTTAGATTGTTAGACCTCAGAGCATTAACCTGCTACACTCGTGGATTGTGTTAGATTCAGGAGAAATCCTGTCCCAGATCTCGAGTCACTTTATATGAGTCTGGATACAATGGAAAGAACTGTAGTCACCATGTGTCTTTTCAAGCTGGGTCTGGGAGTGTGGGCAGCTATCCTTTCCTTTGTGGATACTGTAAAAAAGCTGTACTGGACCAGCTGCTCTTGGGGGCTGAGACACCCAGTGGTGTTAAGGGGGAGGCAGGGTTTGCGACAGTGAGAACATTCTATGGAGCCAAGCTGTTGGAGTCTAGGGCGGCAATTCTGAATGTGATAATCTGGGCAGGCGCATGAAGTGGTCTCCAAACTCTGGACTAAGATATTTTCAGTGTTTTTGAAATTTGGTGCTGCCGATAAAGAAAGAAAAATGTTCCATCCTACACTGCTTTGGAAAGGAAATTTACTGCTTCAAACTAATAATATTTGATAACTAGTTGTGTATTTATGCTTAAAAACATGCATAGACATTTCTGATGAAAACAGAATCAATTTCTTTTGATGGCATTACTATATTTTATTTCCACCATAAACCCACTTGCTTCATTTTATTGAACAACAGAGTTGTAAGTTTCAGAATATTCATCTGCAAGAATCAATACTGAGGTTCTGATTCAGTCACAGTTCCGATTCAACCCTCTGTTAGAAGTGAAAAACAGCAAAACAATTGCTTCATTTTTATGTGTGATATACAAACTAGCAAACTTGAATTCAAATAAAATGGAACAATACCCTCAGCAATAAATGTTCACCTTACAATGTAAATAGAGAGTTAAATTGTTTTATAAATATTTTAAATGCTAGACAGAATCTATTTGAAAGTAAACAATCCTTGTTTAACTTTAGATTTCAGTAAATCAAATTTTGCCATGTAGAGTCTTCCAAACATATTACTTCCTTAAAATATAGTTTTGCTGGATTTCAATAAAACCAATTTAGTTTTGAAGTCCTTAGAGGAAGAACTGTATTAAGTAGTAAAAGAGTTCTTTAAAAATTGGTCCTAATATCTCAAAAATGGTCTTGAAACTGTAAGCACTAAGAAAATATAATTAATTATATATTACTCAGTTTTAATATATTCTTATAAATGAAATATCTTTTACTCATCTTACCTTATTTTCCAGCAATATTTTATAGTCACACTCTGTTCCAAACTAAGTTTCCCCAAACTAAGGATAAACACCATGTTTTTTTATCCATGTTTGTTTATCCTCCAAACTAAGGATAAACACCATGTTTATCCTTATCTCTAGTCTTGTTTATTCTACCCTGGTCTCCTGCTTTGAACTTCCTACTGCATGTGACTTCATGACACAGTGCATGAATTTTCAGATTTGAAACCAGATGAAAAGATCCTAGAAGGAAGTTGCAGCAAGCATACAGTAAGTATACAGCAAATATTTATTAATGGTTTGGTTTTCTATTGTTGGGATACAGAGCTAAATCTCCTACTTTTCTGGTCCTTCTTTGGGTTGATGAGTAATCAAAACAGTTTCAGGTGGGCTAGCATATGAAAAATCAATTTAATAACATTATGTTTGGATGAGGAGTATTTATCCTGTGTTTAAGAATCTGAGGCAACAAGGAGAGAAACAACTCTTCATATATCATATAAGAGAGCGGCTTCATTCTTTTATTATAGAGTAAAAAGTGAGTTTCTCAGGTAGGGGGGACATGTTCACCACTTCACAAACCTACAACAGATGACACTCCACAAAGTAAACTCTTCTAGATTCTAAAAGGGGAACAGTGACTCCTCCTTTGATTAGGAAAAGGGAAAAGGGCTGAGACAAGGACAAAGTTTCTCTTAGCCTTCAGGGTCTTCACTGCCTTTGACATTGGACATCCATGGTCCTTTAGTCTCCCATACTAAGGTGACACTTGTTGGAAGAGATCTGCTCTGGGCATATTGAGAAAAGCTCTTCTGACCCTTTTGGAGAGCCCAATCTCACAGTGTCAACTTTCTCTTTCCTCTGAACATTATGATATTATCTCTAGACTTGAGAAACCAAAGAAAACTAACTACAACCTTTAACAATGGTTCATTTTATGTGTCAACTTGACGGAACCATGGAGTGCCCAGCTATGTGGTGAAATATGATTTTGGATGTTCCTCTGAGGGTGTTTTGGATGACAAGAGCATTTAAATGGGTTGGTTCAGTAAAGTAGATTGCCTTCCCTGTGATGCCTAACCTGTTGGCTCAAGGTCGAACCAGAACAAAAAAGCTGAGTGAGAGAAAACTATTCCCACCAACTGCCTTTGAAATAGGGGATGTCAGCATTTACTTGTTTTCAAATGAAGCACTGGTTTTTCCTGGGCAGAAGCCAACAGGAATTTGGGCGGGAATTATACCAGCAACTCTCTGGGCTTCCAACTTGCTCATTCACCCTATAAATCTTGAGACTATCCTGCCTCCATAATTGTATGAGTCAATTTCTTCTAATGACCCCCTTTTAATATACACATCCTATTGGTTCTCTTACTCCCAAGAAACCCAATAGTCACATGGGCCACAGTGGAATCCCTAATACTTCATGCCATTTTCAAATATAATGTGCTCTTAAATCTCCATGCAAATTCAAAACAAAATCCCAAAACAAATAGAAAAAAAAAAAGGAAGGAAAATCTGATGATTATAAGCCTTAGAGTTGAGCAATATTGTAGGGAAAGACACACATAAGACATTTATTTAAAATTATATTAGAAAATTAGCTACAGGGATGAGTTGCAGTATTCTATCTCATTTAAATTAGAGGGAATTTTGTTTCTTAAGATATTCATCACACCACTTAAATCCCAAGGAATATACACATAGTTAAGGTGAATATATTATGAACTGAACATATGAGTTGGAAGATATTTTGGGAATATATAAATACATTTTAAAATTAATTTACAAAAATGAAACATCACCCAGCAAGAACTTTTTAAAAAATATTGTGTAAAAACTACAAATAGTTTTTAATATATAGTTTAATATACATTTTTAATCTTGGTCTTAAGTTATTTTATAGTGGCATTTTTGATATTTTGATGAAAACATTTGAAGCATAAACTCACTTTTTGAGAGAAACAATCGATCACAGAATTACTACCACTGTTATTTTTTATTTTGTCTCTCCATGGCACTAACTTTGGTTTACAGAATTTTCCATGTCCTTTACACATTCATCTTGTACTTTCTCCCAGGAACATTGGACTAAACACAGGCTCTTTTATGGTTTTGCTTTCTTTTGATCTGCATCGTGCTCAATCTATAGTAAAAGATCAAAAAAAAAAATTATGGATGCATAATAACAAATATTGTATTGAAAGAATTCAGTAGGATTTATTTCTTAAATGATTAAGTGAACTCTTATTGTGTGAAATTTTGCTGCATTGCCTAAATGTTACAAGTAATATTAATAAGACAAAGTTAAAGGTTTTAAATATACCAAGGGTGATAAATCTTTTTTCTATGAGAAGCAAATTAAATATAATCACTTAGTACCATTTTTTTTTATGGTACAGTATCTCATTATGAACAGAACAACTTCTGTTAATTCTTAATCATGTCATACTTAAGCACCAGTGGTTTAAGAAAATTTTCAAAAATATCAGTGCCAATATTTTTTCGATAACTTATATGCCTTTATGATAAAAAGAGCAGCAAAAAAAAAAAAAAAAGCAAGAATAAAGAAAAGAATAAAGAAAAAGAAAAAAATGGTTTTGAAACTGTGTGGCCCCAAAGCAGAGAGGGAAAAACGAAAAAACTAATAAACTTTAGACACTGATCATTTCCCTATTTTTTGGTACACATTCACAGGTTTCATAATGCACTTTTTCACCTGGGTGGATAAAGAAAAGACTTTCCTACTTCATAATTATCCAACAAGTAAAATATGTAAAATATGTAGATGACTGAAAATGTCACGAAAGTACAGACAGTGAGGTACCATAATTACAGAGCTACTCAACTGAAAATTGCATGAGTGTGTCTGACAGATTTTTGAGGTCTGGTATTTCATAATAGCTTTCTTGCAAAATAATTTTTAACATAGGTCCTGAAAACTAATGAAAAAATTTGAATTATATATTCTTACCTATTTACATCTTTTAATTCTTGCTTATCCAGCTTCTTGGACATGTTTATCTGCTATCTTTATAGAATGAAGATCTCCTGTCTTTGTTGTTTGTTAGTATCACTCTTTGCTCCACTTCCTCTTTCCTGTTCATTGTATTTAGTGAAGAGGTATTATAGCTGTAATAATTGTTTGGGTGATTTAATAACTTTATTGAGATATATTTACATCATTACATTTATCTATTTTTAATGAAATTTTATTAATTTAGTATTCATTTACACAAACTATATAATTTGGGGAGCACGACTTCACATAAATATGTGCTAAACTACTCTCTCTCCTCCTCTGGTAACCACTGAACTTTTTAGAGTCTAGAACTATTTTTATTGGGTTTTCCTACATTGTCTTATTTGGTTATTTCTATTCTACAAGTGAGTGAAACCATCCGGTATTTGTCTTTTGCTTTCTGATTTACTTCACTGAACATAATTATCTCAAGTTCTATCCCTATTTTTCCAATTAACAGTATTTAATCTTTTTAAATAACTGAGTAGTATTACATTGAGTATATATACCTTAATTTCTTTATCTCATCACCATTCTTGGGTACTTAAGTTGATTCCATATTTGAACTATTCTGAATCAATGCTACTCAATCTTTTTATATGTTTTAATATGCTTCAGATAAATACCTTGTAGTATTGTTGGATAATATAGTATTTTCATTTTGTTTTTGAAGGCATCTCCATACCAGTTTCCATAAAGGCTGCAGCAATTTACATTTCCATGAGCAGCGAATAGCCATTCCTTTTTGCCCACACCCTCCCTGTGCTCTCTATAATTTTTCACTTCCCCAGTGCTACTGAATACTCCTCCACTTCCTTTCCTGTTTGCTCATTCTCCTTTTAACATGTCCAGTTCTGTAAAAATCAAAGGTGAGTTCAATTTACAATGGACTCTTCTCTATTACAATAAAATATTATAGACTAAGTGTTGTCCCTACCATTTTAACTAGTATGTTCTTTGATTTCTTAGGAGAGTGACTTGTGATCATTGTATGGGTCCTTTATCTCCCTTGTTAAAGTATACTCTGAGCAATATCTAGCCTTCTTTGGTGCAATAGTAAACGGGATTGACCCATGACAAATTCATTTTGGTTTGCTACTGGTGTTTATAACTTATCAAAGTTATATACCTACCATTCCCCAGAAAGCATCAAAGAGTAGAGACAGGAGTCTAGTTGACAGGTATTGGCTGCAACAAATAGTAAATTCTTTTGACAGATTTGAGATTTTTCAGGCAGGCATTTTAAAGGTAGGTTGGGTTAGTCTTAGTGATAATGACTTTGAACTGCTAGAAATTATGTTAGCGTTTAAGTGTTTCTAGGCCAAGTTTAGAGCCTCATCAAGAAGAGGGCTTATGATGCTTCAAGGGAAGCATCATGGAAATGTCTTTGAACATTTCAAAAACCCCTTATTATATTTTCTTTTTTAATTTTCATTTTTGCAAAATTTTCTATCCAATGGAATCAAAGTAAATTAACTAGGTCCAACAAATCTTCACATGTAACATGCATTGAACAGAACTATATTAGTTTATACTGACTATGTAGAATTTAAAACTGAGAAAAAGTTGATATGAATTGATTTATAATACTAGTGTGGTTATCTAAAAACTTCTGCTTATTTCTTGGGTTAATTTATGTGAAAACAAAACATCAAACCCCCAAATAAAGCTCTTTATGATAAGCCTCACATCACCAAATTGCTATTTAGTTTAATTATAGCACCTATACCCCTAGCAACAGGATCTTAAACCAATCATTCAGGAACAATTTAATTATTACCAATGAGCAAATCTGCCTGTGGATCATTGACTCTCACTAAGGAAAGTGACCTTTCTACAATCCACTTTTTTGCTAGTGCAACTTTTTTGTTTGTTCTCTCTTATAAAAATCTTCCCTTGTGGATGGAAACTCAGAGATCCTTTCTGAGCTAGATTGGAGGAGACTCTATTCCTTAATAAAGTCAGTCAGTAAGAACTTTAAAATATACTCTGAGTTTTATTTACTATGTTATTCCTGAAAAGTCACTGTTGATATTCCTAGAGTGACTCTCACATCATCTGAAGTGATCTGTCAGACTCTTTATTCTGCTCTGGTCTTTGTCACCCTATCTCAGTGATTACAATCATATATCTTGCATTCCTGACACTGGAAGGACATGTCTTCTTTATTTCATTGACTCTGAAAGCTAATAAAATTTTCTTTACGGTAAGCATATTACCCTCCATGCCCAAAGAGGGAAGTTTTAAGGAGCATGAAGTAAATAATATCAGTCAAACTGAATAGGCTTGTTAAGTCAGGAGGTTTTTTTCCTTCGCACATATTTATGGTCTTATCTTAGTCAAGGACGAAATAATATGAAGAGAACTTAAGTAGTTAAAAATCTTTTAAAAAATATTTGATCCACTCACTAAATTAGATTGTATTTTGTTAAATATAATTCTGTAACTAGCTCTTGTGACTATTTCTTGACTTCTAAATAAAAAAGCAAGAATTTTCAGATAATTCAGTTAATTTCCTACAATTTAATGGAGATTTTTTTACAATATGGCTATTTGCTGAATCTGTGTAATCCAAGATGATATTTTAATGCTCTCTCTGTATAAAATGCTATGCTCTGTAAGCAAAATCCTGCTCATAAGCATGTCAATTAGGAGGACAAAAAAGTGCTGAAAAAGAAAGGGGAAGAGGATAGGTCTTTCAAAGCAACAAATAGTATTCAAGAAAGTATTTTTATCATTTGTTGATTAAATCTTTCAGTGGATTGTAGAGTCTGCTTTTCTATATTTGCAAGACCATTAGTTTTGGAGGTAAGTACTTCCCTTTAAGAAGTAGAGAACCAATACCTTTAATATAAAATACTCTGATATCATTACAGAAATTAAAATGGAATAGCACCACATAGATATGATTAGATAAAGGAACAGATTTTCTTTCTTGAAAAAAGGATTGCTTATGTACAGAACTCTCTTAGAGAAACTAATTCAAGCAGGTATTAAAGAGAAAATTTCTTTTGCAAAACAATCTCTAAAGTGTATGTTAGTTAAACACTAACGGATGAAAAGCAACTGCAAATTGTATATAGTCACACACATATAACAATGCACTAAAAATACGTTGAGCTCTCTGTAGAATCAAGGAAAAAAGATCTTGCAAAAATTTCATAAAAATCAAGATAGTCATAATCAAAATTACCACTAGAGGGCACATAATACAGGGACAGTATTAATAATTTGGGTTTCTAGGATTAGAAATTTCAAGCTCCTGGGCCTGTTGAAAACAGTTCTAATAATAGCAATAGTTTACAGTTATGAGCTACCAACTAGGTACAAGACCAAATTTTAAAGATTTTGTATGTATACATTTATATCTTGCTCTGTCTCTCTATTATTATATATAGACATGTAGATCTATATCCATGGCAACCTATAAGGTAAAAGCACTATCAGTATTTCTATTTGTAAATGGCAAGTAGGTTAAATTATTAAAGGTGAGTCATCTTGTAAATAAAAGGTTGTCCGGATTCAAATCCAAGCAATTTTCCAAGTCTGTATATATATTCATTACATCTTCCTATGGAGGGTATCTTCTATCTGCATGTACTTTATTGCAAAGAAAAGTACATATAGTCATCCTCTGAACTATGAAAGAAAGAAGATTCTCCCAGTTTGGTAAATTTACTAACTTGCTTGTGCTGCAGGAATTTTGCTTATGGTCTCATGATACACTTTTTGAGAAACAAAAGTCTAAACCTGCATTTTATTAATGCCGCAAACTTTCAGAACTGTTACATTTTCTGGATAATCTGAACTCATAAGCCTGACCTGTGGTGGTATTATTAATGGTGCAAAGGGAAGTCAGATACAGAATAGAGAGGTGACTGCGTTAAGCAAACACAGCAGAGTAATGCAGAACAGATCTGGAGCACTTCCAATGGACACTGAATGATACCAGGAGTAGGAAGATGAGAGGCTCTGGCTGTTCTGTCAGTCACATTGATGCTGAAGAGAGGAGGGTGCAGATTAAAATAGAATTGTTGAGCCATGATTGTTAAGCCGCAAGCTCTATGCACCCCACACCATTTCTAAGCTTAACTGGGCACAAACTAGGCCTGAATTTTAATCACTGTCTTGACCCATATCACTTGTCAAAGTAGGTAATACTCCAATACCAATGCCCAGGAAAAAACTAGGAAACTGTCCTGTCAGTCTTATAAAAGAGAAACAGTAGGCTGAAACCTAAAGTCAGCAGGTTTAATAGACCAGACAGAATAAGGCTCTAAGGATGCATGGTCAATATTTTCAAGGAGATGCTATCTTATTTTCAATTAAAACACAATCAGGTATTTGGGGAGGAGCCTAACAACTATATTCAAAAATATATGTGAAAAAAGAAAGGTTAAAGAATATTTTTGGCCTTTTTATTCAAAGGAAAACAAAGAATGGGAGATGATCTTGGTGGGCAAAAGACATGGTACAAAACCATAGAAGTAATAAAGAAACCAGTGAGGTACTCAGCATAGCTAGATTACAGAACAAAAATGGAGAGCGCAGAGATACACATGTGTACAATTATACACAGATTTATGCATCTGTTGTGTGACAAAATTACATTATAGATGAGAAAAAGAGATATTGGTTAGTAGATACTACTGAAAAACTGATAGGAAAAATTTAAGTTGGAACCTGTTTCAAAAAAGAAACAGCATTTCCAAAACGGATTAAGTCCTGCCAAGTCCGGACTAACATTTAATATTCAATTTAATTGCAATTTCAACATCTCCCAGGAATGTAATCTTGACCAATCAACAGCAGCAGAGAGAGCCCCCTGCTTCCTCCTTTCTCAAGGGAGGGTGATCTTGCATCAAACGATCTTTTGTTAAAAAAAAAAAAAACCTTTCTTTTGTTAAAAATCCCTTTTTTTGTTAAAAAAATCTCCTGAATATAAAAGTCTTTCATTTTATGTGCTCTCTGACAGTGTCTGTCCTCCTTAACTACCCAGGATGCTGCTGGAGCCACGAACTGTTTAATAAAATGAATCAGATCTTCAAACTTATATGCTTGGATTTGTTTTCTTTTTTAAGCAAGTCAAGCTATACCTTATACTGCAAGTAAAGTTTCCCCAGATGCATTACACATAAGAATAAAAAGTAAAATTACTTAAAAAAAGAAAAACATCAGGACATGATATATGTTACCTTGAAAGTGTTAAAAAATTGATTAAAATTGTAGGAAGACAAGCCATAAAAGAGAGAGGAAATATGCAATATTCCATTTTTTTCCTGGAAGAAGGTATTGTAGTGTATAAGGTAAATGATAGGTTAGAATCTAGTCTATGTTGAGAATTCCTAAAAGTTCTTTAAAAACCTCCTGACTATAAAAGCAGGATAAAAAACAGCATGTTAAAAACAGGAAATTCAGTTTGAAAAAATACACAAAGGAGTGTAATAGACAATTTCCATCCAAATAATACTGCATGGTTAAGAACTCTGGGGAGAGAGTTGAGCAACTCTCTTTGGGCAAATTAAATCAACAATGAGGTATGATTTTACCCACATTAGTTTGGCAACATGTTGATACCTGGGCATCACCAAATATTGGTAAAGCAGTGGGATAAAGAATGTAAACACTTGTGTAGTTGTTGCAGATTGTAAGCTGACCCTACTGAGTTAAAACCATGTGAACCTATGCCTACAATCCTAGTTCTGAATATTTCCCATAGAACCTTCTGCACAGCTTCCTAAAGAAGCATGATGAGGACAAGTGTTCATTACAGTATTGTTTTGAGGCAAGAAATTAGTCACAACCTTGCTTTTTTTAATTAGGAGAATGGTTTAGATAACCTAGTAGTTACAAAAATAAAATTCACCTGAAAAAATTGAGAGATCCATTTGTCTTTATTAAAATGCATGCAAATCAGGCAGTCTTCCAGATAAGAAGCAGAAAGGGACTGCACAGAATTGTACAAATGGAAGGTTTTTATAGTCAAAATGAGGATGGGACAAGGAAAGAAAGATTTTAGGCAAGGTCACTTTCCCTCTGGAGAATGCAGTAAGTCTCATCAAGTTCAGCACTGAGGAGGAAACTCCAGATTGATTGCTTTAAAATTCCACTTTTCAGAAAGGCTGAGATGCAATTAGGTCAAATGGTTAAGTCTTGGTGGAACATGGCATAGCTGACTCCATTTTTGGGCTTGTTAGTCCTTTAAAAAAAAAGTGCTAGGATTACTAATGTGATACATGGAAACACTGAGCTGATTTGAAGGGCATGAATAGATTTTTGAAATAATGTAGGTTTAAAAAGTTTAAAAAATAACCAGAAAAATAAATACAAGAATTAGTTAAATTCAAAACACCTCCAGCTCCCAAATACAATGCAATTTTCAGAATGGAGGGGAGAGAAAACTGCTTTTCTTTTACCCTACTTATGTTTGTTGGCTGTGAATTAGACTGCCAAAGATAGATTACAAGAGACAGACAGAATCTATTAACTTGTGCATCTTGAATACATACAGGAATACCCAGGGATGAGTTATTGGAAGAGGTGATTCAGAATTGGGTTTATGTAGCATTTTAACAATGCATTTTTAGAGTAGTGTAGACAAAATAAAAGTATTGGGGCTCCCCAGGGTACAAATATTGGAAAGGCAAATGTTCAGGAAACCAATGGTACATGAGGTTTGCTATTGGATTTCATTTGTGCTGTTTTCAGGCTGATAAACTGTTAGAGCAGTCTACTGTGATTAACTCCTTTCCCTCCTGATAGAGAAGAAGGGGAACATTGTTCTAAATTGGTGTCCTGATTTTAGACAAATAAAGTGGGGGGGGGGGAAGGAGAGCTTCTCTTGTATGGGTTCAGAGTATCAGTAGTTAAATTTTCTATAGGCAGCCTTAAAAAAACAATTAGAAAACAACAGCTGTTTGAAAAGATACAGAAAATTTTAGTATGATATATATTGTTTTTATTCATTCTTTAAATTTCTTACAACATTGGTATCTGGTTGTTGGTACCTCTGGGAATGCCTTCCCCTCCCTCAATAACCCCTCCTTTCACTCAAATTCCTCTCTCCTTCCTGTTTGTTGGTGTATGTTAAGTCCATTGTTCTCTTCCTTTTCTGTGGCAGTGTCCTTTTCCTGGGTGAGGGACTGTGTTGCTGGGACATGGCAAACCATGCTGGTAGGTTTTCAGTCTTAACTTTGGGTTGGACAGCCATTATGTGCTAGTTTGAGGTCTATCAGTGCCTTCTCATTGTTAGTTGTCTTCCCCAATCTATTCTCTGTGCCATTTTGCTGTTTTTTTGCCTTATAGTTCTGAGGCAGAGGGCTTAGGGGGCCTTGCCCCTAACCATCGTAAATAAAGAAGTTTCTCAATGGGGATAGGCATCTACAGATGGCCATTGTGGATTGTCTCTTTTCCTTCAGTTTGCAGCTTTGTTGTGAGGCCATTGCCAGAACTCTGTGGCTTTCCTCTCCCATGGAACAGGGAGGGGTTCCTGGTTCTTTTAAATGTTATATCATAAATGGGATTTAGATTCACCCACTCTCAGTGAGACTGTAGATGTGATTCTGTGATAGGTCCTCACTATAGTGTTTTTTTTTTTTTTTTTTCCAGTTCTGCATGCAATGGTTCTCTTGATATTTCTTCTCTTGCATCCTTCCCAGTTGTGCGAGCAGGATCTTTATCTGTCCCTCACTCATTCTTTTTTGGTGTTTGTATTCTTTGTGCTCTTCTTATTCACCTTGAGGACAAACTGGAGTGAGAGTGAAACAGAGAGGGCATTCTGAATCCTACCTCTGCCCCCACACAGGAACCTTCTGGCACAGGGCAGGGCCTGGATGGCCACCCAATCCCCACCCCCCTGTGATGGGAGCCTGAGTGGTGGTACTGGTCCCAGCACTGACAGATTGTTGCAGTGTTCAGCGGCCCATTGATGGAAGGACCAAATCCCTGCTTGACCCCCATGCCCATTCTCACCTGCATAGGGGCCAGACCTGGAGGTTGGCACTGCCTCCACTCCCCAAAGGGGGCCTCTATGGCACTGATCCCAGATTCATAGCAGTACACCTCACTAGTGACCCACTGAGGGAGTGGCTTTAGCATATTATTTTTCAGACGAGATCGGCATGTTCAGGGTGGTATGGCCATAGACGTAGCATATTGTTTTTCAAATTAAATTCAAATACATCTTTCTTTGTTTATGAATACATGGTGACCACATAGGAAGGAAAAAAGCCTATATTGTGAAACAAACAAATAAGCAGTAAGATAATGTTAAGTCATTAGTAAATATATAGAGAATATTATCAATTTATTTTGAAAAAACCTAATACTGTTGAAGAAATAGTTTGAATAAGACTTGTCCTCAGGTATTTTAGTTTTAATAGTTTGTATTTGAGATGCTAGACAGAAGGGACTTTGATTATGAGTCAGGAGCAAGTTAATTTATGCATGAATGTGGGAAGCCAAAGAACATGGCAGATGGATGCCAGGGGGCCATCCTTTCTACAGGGCAATTTCCATGTCAATGCTAACATGACTTACAGAAATTAACAAGAGGAAATCAGGTGTTAGAAAAAGGGAAGGAATTAATTAAAAAATGGAAAAGAATTCAAAATCCTGAGGTTTAGAATTGTATTTTGGTATTTCATTGTATTGATAGATTGCTGTTAGGGACATTATCTGCCTAAGATGTGAGCATTGGTACAGATAAGATACACATATAGATAAATCTATAAATATACATATAGACATACAAATATAAACATTTTTCAAAGAATATCAAAGAGGCATGTGCAAACCCAAAAATATCCCTTAAGTGATTATTTTAAGTCAGTGTTTTCATATGGGAAGTAGAATTAGATGAATTCATCTGAATGGTGACCACTGAAAATAAACAAAACATGCAATCATATTTTGTGTCATTGTTTATTATGGAACCAAAAGACATTACTACCAATGAACATGGAAATCTTTATTTACCTCCCACCTAGTTTTTGCACTTTAATAGACTCAAGCTACTCAAGTGAATATAAAACACTTTTAGTTGTGCTTTTTATTATTTTATTAGACTATAATTTCTCAAAGATGAGATTTTCTGAATCTTTTATAGAAACTCCTTACATTTTTAGACTTTCTCATTTTCTGATTTTACCACCTTGAAAGGACATGTGCATATAGAGAGATGACATGCTTATTATCTTGTGAAACAATGGAATTATGAAATACGTACTTCATTTCACAGTTAGCTAGTTCAATTTATTTAATAGAAAAGTGTCCCAGTTGTCCATTAACGATTAATCCAACAAACATTTTTATCACCTTTGCACATATAATTAAACACGCACAATACTGCCTGCATTTGTAAAGCTTGCTAAAGGAAATTTTAGGCTTTAAATTGAATTAAAAAAATCAATCTTCCTGTGACATTTTAACTGCTGATCCTCTGCAGCAAGCTGAACAAACATACTACCTCTTCCAAAGTAATGCTCTTCAAAAATCTTAAAAATCATCAAAGCCCTCCTTGTAGTATTAGCATGAGTGCATCTTCAGGTCATGTTTCATTTTCTCCAAGATCCTCTTAAAATGCAATACTCGGACTTGAATGTAGTTATTGTCTACCAAATACAGTAAAATTGTTAAGGACAAGAAAACAGATGGCAAACATTCTTTTACAGTAAAGTGCTATGTCAACAGTATATCATCATTCTTTAAGCTTCATTAGGTGCCAGTTTGGTCATGCTGAACTACTTTTTCCCTGATCGCCTTTCTTGCAGTTAAGGTGGACCACAGGGGAGCTATTTGGGAAGATCTGGAGGGGAAACAACAACTTTTTGTAGCTCATACATGTTGTTTTAGATTAGCAGACTCACTTCTTTTGGGGGTAAAGTAGCAGGGGGATGCAACTGCTCTGGCTTGCTCTCCATCTGAGTTCATCTTCTTTAATTCCTGGGTTAGGTTTGTGTGTTAGCTCTGCAATGCAGGACTTCAGAACTTCTGCAAAATACCTTCAACACTGAGGTCAGAAGTGATAAAAACAGACATGTATAACCATGCATACTTTTAGGGTTCCAAGGCATCTATGCATTTCAGTCTTTCCCTGATTGCCCCCATTTTACATTCATCTTCCTTTCCTGGCTGCCTGCCTAGTAAACTTCATGCTCCAGCATTAAAAGCAGAGACAAAGCCATACTGAGAATATTTAACCAACTCCCATAATTACCCAATTCCCTGTAACCAATTAAACATATTTATCTCCTACTGGTTCTGCTTCTCTGGTTGAACACATATAATTACTATCTATTTTAAGTTTTTATTATTTTCAAATTTGATTTTGAAATAATCATACACACACATGTACATCTTGATATGCCCTGTTTATAAAACGAAACATTGTCGATCCACTGGATACTGATGTCCCTTTGCTCCCATTCACTCTTACTCTTGCATTGTTCCACATGCCCTGTCTCTCTTAGGGAACCAATGTGATGAATTTTATACTGATTATCCCTTTGCTTTTCTTAATTTTAAGGTATATGCTATTTAGTTTTGCATAGTGTCTGGACTTCAAGAACTGGCATAATTTTAGACAATAATGTGACATAGCTCATAAAAATATTTTCTTAGATTTGTATTTTTTTCCTTAGGAAAATATTTTCTAGATAGGCAACATTCATCCCATTCTAGATTTTTCCCTAGTTACATTTGTTTATATTGGTGTTGGAACATGAACTTAGATGGCTGACATTCATTTACATCTTGTTTCAACTCTCCAGTGTCAGGTCTACTCTTGCAATTTTGCTTTCCTTCAAGACTTGATAAGAACATTTTCTATGTCTTCTTTTAAATGATAAAAATACTGAGGAGAGTTTCAAGGACAGAGAACAGGCATATACTATTATTTGTGTCACCTTATAACAATGACCTTCTAAATCAATTAAACGTTACTTTACTGTGCTACCAAAATGTTCTCAGCATCATTTTTATCACACTTTGCAGTAAGTGTCTTTTATCATTCTCACAGCCGGATAGTAATACACTTGGTGAAGGGGCAACGTCTAACCCAATTTTGTATTTTCTATGCAGTCACAATTCTTAGTATTAAGTAGAATTCAATAATTTGGGCACTTATTTATTAAGTATTCAGGCATCATTGAGAAAGGTAAATAGGAATCCAAGAGATGAATAAAGTGGTAAAGGATGTTTTGAACAGTAAAAGCAGTGAAGTGTCAGGAAATTGGACAAATTGGAGACAAACTCAGTACTGTTAAATTTCCATTAAGAATTTATATTACACAAACAGGCAAATAAACCAACTTCCTAATATATCTTCAGCATCTCCAGAAATTTTAATAAAATACCACAGGAAAATGACACGGTGGATCACTGCCTCTTGAGAGAAATACTTTTATGAAAACGGTGAGTACAAGCCCCTGCCCCACTTCCACACACCAGCCCACCTCATCAGCATGCCCCAGACCTGGGTCATGGCAGGGAAAGTCCCTAATAGTATATTGGGCCACTGAACAACCATCCTAACCAAACTAGCTAGCAACACCAGCTCCAGCTCTGAAACACCAACCTCCCACCTTAGATCTGGAATCTTCAGATACCGTTAGCGGATACCTAGACAAGAGCACCCAAGGGAAAAGTTTCAGGATCCTGTGCCTCTATTCCTGCCCACCAACCATTGTAGCCCATGAACTTGGCAAATACTTCTACAATCCAGTAATATCACCAAGAAATAGTGCCTACTGGCATCAGTGGCACTAGAATACCAAGGGCAGAGTAAATCTGAAAGCAAACGATAGGAAAAAGGAAAATCACAAATGATCAGGCCAACCATCTGAGACCAATTCACCTCAGAAAGTAAGTCAGCCCACTGAAACCAGCATCATGTGTGCAAAAAAGTATTAGGACCTGACAGAAAAAGAATTCAGAATAATCCTAACAAAAACAGACTGGAAGATTTAACAGTGAAGGAAAAGAATGAGATGAAAAACATAACCAATAAATTAGGAAGTGAGATGTATACTTAAAAAGAAAAGTAATAAAAGCTGACAAAACAATAGAGGAACTAAAGATTCAGGGAAAAGCCAAGAACAAAGAATAGAAGAAATTGAAGAGGGGATTAGCATTCTTGAAGATTCAGACCTAAACAAAAAAACAAACAAACAAACAAACAAAAACAAAAAAAAAAAAGAAGGAAAGAAAAAGAAAAGAAATGAAAAAGAAAGAGAGATACAAAGGAAAAAAAATCAAAATACACTCAGGGAAACATCTGACAACTTGAGAAAAACCAGGTAACAGGTATCCCAGGAGAAGAGAAAGACAAAGGAACTGAGAAAATATTTGAAGAAATAATTGAAAAGAATTTTCCAAACCTGAAGAAAGAAATGAAACTGAAAAGCAAGAAACTAGAACAACAAAATACTACAATGAAGGAAAAACTACAGCAAGGCACGTAATAGTCAAAAATTCAATACAAGCAAAAGTAATGAAGCTAATAAGAGGTGAAAAACAGAAAATCTATAAAGGAATACTTGTTAGGCTTACCTCAGACTTCTCAGAAGAGACACTTAGGGCAAGAAGACAATGGAGTGAGGTATACAAAAAACTCCAAGATAAAAAATGCCAACCAAGTATACTTTATCATGCAAAACTCTCCTTCCTATACAAGGGAAATACACGATCCTTCTCAGACCAAAAACCTCCAAAAATTCACCATAACCAAACACCCACTTCAAGAAATACTACAAGAAGCCTTAAAATGTAAAACAATGGAAGAATGGAACAAGAAAATGAACTGAACCACATAAAAAGAAAAGTGATGAATAAATTGACAAGTGTAGATTGCCCTAAATGTTAATGGACTAAACTCACAAAAAACCCAAACCAAAACAAACAAGCAAGCAAACAAACAAACAAACAAAAAAACAGAGTAGCTGAATGGATTGTAAAACAGAATCCATTTTCTGCTGCTTCCAGGAAACAAACTTACCTGCTATGATAAATACAGATTGAAAACAAAAGGCTGGAAAAGAATCCTACAAGGAAATGGACTCCAAAGGAAGTCAGGTGCACCTATACTCATAACAGATAAAATAGATTTCAGATGAAAAAAAGGTAGTAAGAAACAAAAATGGTCACTATATAGTGACCGAGGGGATAATGCACCAGGAAGACATAACACTTATCAATATATATATATGTATATGCACCAAATGAAGGACCATCAAAACACACCAAACAATTACTAGGTTTTCTGAAAAAAGACATCAAATAAAATATGTAGTAGGAGACTTCAACACCCCACTCTCACCAAGGGACAGATCAACAAGACAAAAAAAAAATAATAAGGAAAGCACAGTAACCATAAAAAAATGCCTAGATCAAATGGACCAAATAGACATCTATAGGATACTACACTCTATAAGAAAGGAATACACATATTTTTCAAGGGCACATGGATTATTGTACAAGATTGATCATGTGTTGGGTCACAAAACCAGCCATCAGCAAATTCATAAGGATTGAAATCATACGAGTGGTATTCTCAGAACATAAAGGCATCAAACTAGAAATCAATCATGAAAAGAAGGAAAGGAAATCTCCAAATTCATGGAGACTGAGGCCATTACTATTGGAAAGAGTGGATTAAAGTGGAAATCAAAGAAGAAATAAAGAATTATTTTGAGATGACAGTGAAGACATAATCTTCCAGAACATGAGATGCTATCAAAGCAGTAATAAGAGAAAGATACATAGCAATACAGTCCCACAAAAACAAAAAACGAACAAACAAAAAAAAAACCCAAAGAAGCAACTTAATGTCATATCTGTGAGGACTAGAGAAAGAACAACAGAGGAATCCAAAGGCAAGTCAAAGGAGGGAGATAATAAAAATTCAAGCAGAAATAAATGAAACAGAAACAAAAAAAGATAATCGAAAAGTCTATAAAACAAAACCCTGTTCTTTGAAAAAATGAACAAAATAGATAAACCTCTAGCCAGGCTCACACAAAAAAGGGAAGAGTAAAAACTCAAGTAGAATCATAAATGAAAGAGGAGAAATTGCAACAGAGGAGAAATTGCAACAGAGCAGAAATCCAGAGGATAATTAGAAATTACTATGAACATCTATGTGCAAAAAGGTTCAATAACTTTGATTAGATAGACAAAATTTTAGAAGCATACATCCATCCAAAACTGGATAAAGAAGTCATAGAAAACCTAAATAAACCAATCTCAAGTAGTGAAATTGAAATAGTAAAATCTCTCCGCAAAATCAAAATCCCTGTATCAGATGCATTTACAAATGCATTCTACCAGATGTTCAGAGATAAACTGATGCCAATCCTACAAAAACTCTTTTGAAAAATAGAGAAATAAGGAATGCTACTAAATACATTCTGCAAAGTCAGCATTACACTAATACCAAAATCAAAGATAACATAAAGAAAGAAAGTTATAGGCCGATTTCTTTAATGAACACGGATGCAAAAAAAAAAAAAATTCTCAACAAAATACTAGCTAACAGAATCTAACAATGCATTGAAAAGATATTATACCATGATCAAGTGGGATATATCCCAGGGAAACAAAGATGGTTCAACACCCACATGATCATATGAATAGATGCTGAGAATGTATTTGACGAAGTTCAATATCTATTTATGATGAAAGACCTTGAAATTCTGGGGATAGAAAGAATGTATCTTAATGCAATAAAAGCAGTATATGACAGCATTTAACAACTTGGAGTGAAATTCAGATCTTTTGTTAAGAAGGATAGAACAAAATTATTCTTTCACTGGAAATGAACAGTGGAGCATAGAACCCTGAATATAGTTGTAGGTTTTTCAAAACCTGCTGATTTTTGTGTATGAAGCATAAAAGGAAGACCCAAAAACAAAACCACATAAGCATATAGAAAAACATAAAAGATAACATTTAGCTTAAAGAAATATGAGACACTCAGTCTTCAGAAGAGTTGACCTAACAAATTTAAGAAGCAAGAGAAGAATATTCAAACAAGCAAACAAACAATATTACGAAACATACATTAGTCTGCTTGTGGTAGAAAAGAGCAATTTTATCATGGTAACCAAAGTTACAGAGTTCATGGTGATCTTTATACAGTAGCACTGAGAAAGTCAAGGATCAAATCATTTTCATTAAAAGAACAAACTCACAGCTAGGATATTTGAATAATTGTTCTCTTAAGTGAGGAGTTTTGAACACTGACTTTTTTGTTATTTTATTGCTCCTCTCTTTGATTTGGCACCAGTGGTTCTTAACCACGTGATATTCCTGAAGGGATGGAGAAGAAGAAAGAGAAAGAAGGAACAAAAGAAAATGTTTCTAAGTTTTCCTTCCAGAGAGTTCAGTTAAGTAGGTATGAATTGATACTATAAAACAATATTTATAGAAATTTCCATAATTGATGATAATGTACAGTTAGACTTGTGAACTGTCTCTAAGGGTAATGGATTGATAAGGCAAATGAATATGCAGTCACATAGAACCATCTACAATGTGAGTCTAGTGCAAGCTACTGGTCTTGCTTATGATATTAAAATAATAGAGATATTAGTGATGTGCAGCTGGTATTGCATCAGCATATAGCATATGTACACTTGTTCTAGATCACTTTTTGCTGCAATGGCCCTGGATCACCTGTAAATCAAGCACAATAAAACTTTTTGACTTAACCTATGGTCAATAAAGTTGTCATTTCTTGAAAAGATACTAATATCTTAATTTCAGAGTTCTTTAATAGTTTTGTCTGCCATTCGAATAGTTTTGAAGTATTGAACTTTTTCAATTGTAGTTCTATTGGTCTATTGTTCTTCTGCATTAAATTATTAGCCTATAAATAAATTCAGTAATATATATGAGAAAGTTATCAACAAGAGTAAGGAAAAGCAAGTTGGGGCACCTGCGTGGACATGGAGGACTATGGCAGGAAGAGTCTTTCTAAAAGAAAAGAATTGACTCAGAATTGGAAGCTTGTCTCCATCAAGGTCACTTTCATAAAAAGAATCACCTGAATGATTGTGGTCAATGATCCCATACCTAAATATTGAAGATAGGAAAAGACTACATAAAATCTGAAGCTTAATGTAATAGATATAAATATATATGTATACATATATGCATGTGTGTGTGTACAATCAATAAATAAATTTCAAAATCAGGTCTGACTTTAATGCAACATTGAAGTATTAAAGAATTGTATGTATTCAGAGTCCTCATTTTTAAATTAAATTCACTATAATAATTATACTGTTAAAATTTAATTTGTACAATTATTTATTTGAGACATCTTTACTGAAGTGGTTTGGGATAGTTTTCAAGTAAAATAGCTTTAAAACAACCAATATCAATGTTTCATTAAAGATTATTAGTATTCAAACTATAATACTTTTTTTTTTGGTATATAGTTTGAGATGGAAAGAAACAAATTTGGGTTTTGATTGAAAGATAAGAGTTTAGAAGGAATAGTCACTGCTATTTGATAGGATTATGTTGTTAGCACCAATCAACTCATAAGCAAAGATGTTCTGATAATTTATAGGTTGTATGCAAGGTTTCAGATTTAAAAGAGAAATACACGTTGAATTTTGCTTTCTCTGAGTAAATGATGAATAAATCTTATGTCCACCTGAAGATTTTCTTTTCTCAATTCTTTTCAACTATGGGATTATATATATATATATATATATATATATATATATATATATATATATATATATATATATGTATATATATATGATGTATCTATATATGATATATATATATATATACCAAATATACATATATATATATATGGTGTTCAAAACATTCTTGTTAATGCTGACCTTTTATAATATATAGAAAAAATCATCAGCAAACTGTGATAATAGAGTAAGAATGAGCTCAGATTTCTAAGTACAGTTCTCTCTTTCTAAGTACAGTTGTGCCTTCACTTACATGTGCTTTGGCAAAGTCATGATGAAAAGGTTGCTTCTATTTACAGGTCCAAATTAGTTCCATGTCTCCTGCTGTTGTATCAGTTTATAGTTGTTTTATAGTTGTTTTTTATGCTTTAATTTCAGATGGTTGGGTTGACATTGGAGCAGCATTTTAAATTCATTTTTGCTCAACTAAAACTAGTAGTAATGGATACATCATCCAGTATCATTAAAGGGAATTATATCAGGTCATGGTTACTCTTTTGCATTATTTAAAATTGCTGCTTCTTGCTTCTGCAGCATAAACCAAGAATAAGAGGTAATAAGAGGATTTAAAATAAATATTGGAGAGGCTCCAGCATTAAGAAAGACTGGGCTGATCAAAATATACTGAGAAGGATTCTACTTGAACTTGTGGTTTAAACATTTATTCTGAAATAAATCTTTGAAATAAAGGCAAAAATCATGCATCATGAATAAATCAGGCATTGACTTAAGGCTGGTTTTATTATCACTAATATTATTTGCCACTTCAGTAGTCAAATGACATTGTTTGATTTTTATACACTTTATCATCATTGATATACTTTACTTGTCTGTCCAGTCATTTGTTTTTGATCTATTTATTAACCCAATATATGTTTCTTCCTGGAGATGGATGTTTTTCTCCCTTTCTTCTCTTAATAATTTTTTTATACTGCTTATGAGAGACTTAGGCACAGAAGCGAGCAGTGACTTCTAAGGGCAGAACAAGGCCGGCACAGAAAAGACCTTGAGTGTCAGAACCAAGGCCTGCATGGAAGTTGAGTTGAGGAAACCAGGTTCTTGGCAAGTGGAGGTGGGTTTTATTTTGAAACTGAGAAGGTTAACACTATGTCGCTTCAAGCTTCATGATATAGAAGAGATCCTGCTATAGAGAAACCGTGTTCTCTGTCCAGGCAGCAGCCTCAACAAGCCTGTGTGCACAGAGAACTTTCTCATGCAGGGCTATAGAGAAACATCCCTTAGATCTGGGAGGGCGGGGGGGCGCTGGTGGTTGTTTGACCAGCACGGAGCCTGAAAACAGAAGGAAGAGGTCATTAAGACATTGCATGGCATGAAGGAGCATGGGAAATAAATCAACTCCCTGCCTGGGAAGCTGATGTTTGCTGCAACTGCTGGAAGGTCTCTGAGTATCCAGCTGCCTTGCATGAGAACCATGGTCAACTCACAAGGACCATCAGAACGCAGGACAAAGTACATGACTTTGAAGAACTGATTCAACCAGATGTGGGCAAGAAGATCCTCAGCAATGTGGAGGAAATCTATGAGGACCAATAATTTCTTCTCTAGGAGAATGCTAGCCAATTGGGGGTGGGGTGTTCCACCAGGCCTAAAGAACCTTAATAGATCTCCTGTCACCCAACTTTAGGCAGGGAATTAGGGTATAGGATGTGATAGTTATCAGCCCACCCTAATGGAAGCAGACTAAATTTAATCCATTGTGGAAAGGCTGGATCCAGAAACATTTATGCTATATCAAAAGCTGAATTTCAGTCACTTTCAAAAAAATGGGTGGTTTTGAGAAAATTATGAATCGTAAAATAAATCAGAACACACTGAACAATTACATAGCAGACAATTTGATAATGCAAAACACTTAAAAAAACACTAAAAAAGTGCTATCAATCATCACCATGAGGGCTCTGAGGTAAAGCAGGAGAGCGAAGGAAAAGGACATGGAGTTATAAACTGTGGTGATGGGGAAGAAAGCATCCAGTCACTAGGTACCATGTTTACCTGCTTCTGGAAGCAAAAATCAAACAAAAGTCTCTTGTCCTATTAGACCCAGACTCCATCTGTTTGAGCCTTGCCCTAACTGGGGTTATTCTCCAGAGGGTGAGACTTCAGCTGCAATTTACTAGCAAGAGCATTAGGGATTGTAGCTCTGGAACCCAAATAAAAAAGGGGTACTGCCTCCCAAAACAGTTTGATGCATTATTTAATTCTGTTATTATCACATAGCATTCTTCATAATTTTATCTTTGAACTTATATTTTCCAAGTGGGATTTGGCGGGATCATGGAGCTAACACATCAGCAGAGGACACATGCTTAATATCTGTATCCTCTGTCATCCCCCAATATCTCATTCATTGGTGGCACTTGCAATGCCTTGCAAGCACAATGCCACATGAAATCACTCATGCATGGGACTCAAAATGAGTGTAAGAGATTTCAAAATGAGACTCAAAATGAGTACAAGAGATTTCAGATTTATATCTAAGAGAAAGAGGATACTTCCAGCCCCTAGAGGTCATGCTTGCTTTTGAATAGAAGAGGCTTCAAATGCAGAAGAAGCAAAGCCTACTTCTGACCGAGGACTTTGTTTCTTACTCATGTCAGTTCCTTGTATTAGTCAACCACGTAATACTAAACTTGAGGACACAGAAGGAAGGGGAAAGATAGGTCAACTGTACTCCTTCCTAATTCATCGATAAGGCCAAGAAGGTATTAGTGGGATGTGCATGTCCCCAAGCAGTAAATTAAAGGCATTTCCATTCTTTCCATTCAGCACTTTCACTTATTGGGTAATAACAAAATGCAAACATATCTGTGAGTCATGAAACATGAATTACCTAATTTTAGTGACTCAACATTTATGTATTAAGTATTATTTGTATGTAATCTGCTATTGTGTGATAGACCGATGACTGGAAAAATTCTTGCTCAAAATCATTTTTTTTTCTTAGAACATTAAACAGAATGTAAAACAAACAAGTCAAAAGAGAGAAAGACCTTGAGAGCTGGATGCAGGGTACAAGAAAAGACATCAAATAAATTACTTAGCTACAATAGCTAAGGGTCGTCTGAAAGCATGGACCAGGCAACACATTTATTCATAAAGGAAGGGAGTATTTGTAGAGTACAAAGCACAATTCACAGGAAATTTCACAGGAAGGCTAATGGTGAGGATGCAATATAATTGGTTAACATATTGGTTCCTATGAGATAATTGAGGACAGGTGGATCACTCACAAATTGGCTGCTATCTCCTAAGGAATGTTTCCTTTAGGGAGGCATTGGAGGAATGGCGATGCTAACACTCTCCAGAGGTAGTCATGCCTGTCCGGTCTCCAGTCTTCTCAAGGCAGATAAGATAGTGAAATGGTTTTCCTCATTTCACAGCCTGAACCCAGTGTGGTGTGTAATAGCGCCCAACGAAAAGACCACAGTAGTTTTGATGGAACTTCTTGCTTTTTACTGAAGAAGACTCCACATTATACAGAGTCCTGAAAATTATGGAGTGACCTCTGCCCCATTTATGGAAACCCTGGAGAGGTGCTCACATGCCATCGAGGTCAGTGTCTTCCAGGTACTACATCAGCTGTGCTGACTGACCTTCCGACTCTCCATCATGGCAAGCTGCTCTAGATTCTTTGCCAGATTTGGGGGGCCAATTTGCTAGACTCACACTATTGCCTTGGCCTGCTTACTTCACTAACAAAGGGGCCAACACCTCTAAAAAGCATTTTCAAAGCATTGCCAAGACAATAGAGTGCTTTTTTTTCTTGGCTAAGGAGCCCTGCCAAGCTATGAACAGGCGGAAAACGTTATTCATCCCCTCCTAGGTCTGAAAGATGCTGAGTTGCAAAGAGCATATTCTCTACACCTGCACCTTTCATGGACCCTAGGAACTAAATGAACTTGCTAGCTACTTTTCAGTCTTCTCTATGATGGGGATTCAGCTGACAGCTCTATCTGTCCTTTTAAATTCTGGCCCATTCAGAAACTTGTTATAGAAGTCATGAACTGAGACCTGTGGTGTTGGGTGATTAATGGAGAAAGTTGAGAAATCAGCACACTTTCTACTGTATAACAAATTTTTTTTTTTCAAATTGATGAAACAATGGTTTAAAATTCTGCACATGATTTTTTTTTTAAGACTAAACCTAATACACTATATATTACACCTGGTGCATTATATCTCAATTTTTTCTTTCAAGTGGGGTCTTTATCTTTTGTACTGGTTTTTCATTCATGCTTTTTAAACATTAAAGATATTAATTATTTCTAGGTATTACATTACACATATTTACTCCTAATCTGATTTTGTCTTAACTTTGGAGTGAATTTCATTCTGTTCAAAGTTTCTTTTAAATTTCATGTAGTGAAAAATTTCAGTTTTTTTCTGTCTTCTTAAATTTTATACATATGAAGGTCTTTCTTGTCTCCACAACAACTCTACATTCTTCTATACTTTTAAATAATTACACTGAATTGGTAGATTCATTTGGAGAAGCTTGGAATGTTTGCAACACAGAGTCCTCTCTATTTTGTTCTCCCTCTCCATTTTATTGAATTTTAGAGGAAATTTTAACTTTTTCTTCATGTTGGCTTTACATGATTTTAGTTAAGTACATTCATAAGCATATCACTGTTTTTAGTTTTATCTTGTTAAAGAGATTTTAAAATAAATGTATTTTTCTTATTTCTAAAGTAAAAATGTATGAATAAATTTTTGGAAACAACTTATAATTTAAAATTATTTTTATTCTTTACTCATATTTGATTGATATTTCTGCAGGGCTAAGAATTCCAAGTTGGAAATATTTTCATTTGGCATTTTGGGATTTTTCAATTCCAGAAATTTCTTTCTCTTCTGTTAAGAAAGTCAAAATGGATTTTTTTTTCTAGCCAAATTCATTTCCTTTTCCCTTTCTGTAGAACATATATATGATTACCTTTCTGTAGAACATATATATCCACATTGTTCTAGAATTTCATTATGATAGGATTTGATGTGAGTTGTTTTCATTCAATTGACTGAGAAATTGGAAACTTTCTGCTTGCATTTTCTTCAATTTTAGACAATGTTTGAATTATTTTCATAGTTGGTTTCCTCTATATTTCTTCTGTTCTTTCTGTTTCTTTGGATGGTAGGCTTCTTGGTTAAACCATTTAATATTAGCTTTTTTCTCTTACTATGGCTATTTCTTTGTATTTCTGTTGTACTTTCATTTTTGGAGAGTTTTATTACCTTTATTTTCCAAATCCTCTTTCATTACAGATGTCATATTTTAAAATCTAATCTTTTTCCCCTTTCCTAAATTTTCCTTTCCATAGTAATTTGTTATATATATTTTTTGTTTGTTTTTGTTTTTGTTTTTCACAAATGTACTATCATCTCAATCTGGGTATTCACTAATGGTAGTTTCAAATGAGACTGAGCCCATCGTAAATGGAGTATTAGCTAAACTATCATATATGTTCAGCAACATGCTCATGTTTTAGATTTAAAATAGATTTCATAAAGGGTGAACCCTAAAGATGCAATTATAGCACATGAGGAGATAACTCCCATTTCTGTCTGACACCTCCAGAGGCACATGTGCACCTGCATTCAGGCAATGCAGAGAAGGGTAATAAATGTTGGGGAACAGTCTCTTGGGGCAAAGAATTAACCCACATTCAGCTGTGTAACTGGCTTGCAGTTCAATTCCCATGTGAGTGTATGGACATGGCCCCGTACTAACAAGCAAGTCTTGGACACCAGCAGAGTGACAATTCAAATCAATTCTCACACCATTGGCCCTGAGATAGTAGCAGATTTTATAGGTTAAGGCCTCCACTTTAGACACCAGGCACAAAAGCACACTACCATATCCTTTCTTTTGAACAGGTGTCTCTAAAAATCCAAGGTTTCAAAGACCTCTGAGTTATATTGATTGGCTTGCACAGATTTGATTAATTTGCAAGAACAGTTCGCAAAACTCAGGAAAGCTGCTTGCCAAGTAGATCATCGATTGATTACAAAAGATAGAATGCAGGAACACCTAGAGGAAGAGATGCAGAGGGAAAGATAACAGGAAAAGGTATGGAGTTTCCATGTCTTGTCCAGACGCTCTCTGCTTTCTATCAACCAGGAACTTCCTGAAGACCCACTTTTTCTGGCTTTTTCTTAGGCCTGGTTGATTAAGTCATTAGCTATTGGCAACTGACTCACCTGCAGTTCCTCAAAAATTAGGGGAATGGATGGAAAGGGCTCTTCACCTATTTGCATTGATTTCCAGGATGGTTTTCAAAGGTTCTCATTAACACAGCAAGAGGCAATTTTATCATTCACTATAGTTAGGGCTAAGGAATTGCCAGCATTTGGGGAGTTGTGAGTCAAGAGGGTAGTCAAATATGTATAAGAAATAAGTATTTTGGTTATCAGAATGATCAAGTAGATATACATCCTAAAAAGTACAATGTCATGCAAGGACTCAAGGAGAATGTGCAAGAATACTAATAGGATAGTGTAGGGTAAATGAGTTAATCAGGCTTTTACACCACTAGCCTCTGCTACCACCTGAGACCTCGAATATAGATGGCGCTTGGGAGCAGGGGTTCGGGGCATGTGTATCCAGAATTGTGGACACCAGGGCCCAAAGAACATGGGTGTGCAAATGTGTAAGTGTGCACACCTGAATCTGGAAGCAGGGCTAAAAGTGGCAGCAGCGGTGGCAACTCTACTATGACGATAGCTCAACCATTATGCCACTGAAGAGGAGAGAGGGACCAGAGAAAGAGTTTAAGGATTCATGGTGGGTTGGGAGACTCAAATACCTGCCTGTCTCTCAACCCCCATACCTTGCCTACTATACACAGCGTTCCTGGAAACATGGAAGTAACTATGCCTTATGAATTTTCATGGCTGATGGTAGGAGGTAGAAAAAATAATTCAGCCATTAGAGTGTGCCACCATTTATGGAAAGGATATCAGTACATGCAAATACTTTTCATATAATTGAATATCCCAGAAAGAAGACTGTAACTGGTAAGTCATCTCTGGGGAGGTGTCAGGTTTGGGGGCTGCCACAAGATTCTTCCTTTGCAATGACTATTCATTTGTAGTTTTGGGGTTTTATTCTTCATCTCTGTGACAACTGTGTGCTGTGTACATGGCACATAGTATACAAGGTAAACCTGATACTGTCATAGCATTTGGAGAGTTGAATGACAGAAATAAAAGAGATGGCAACTGTAGTGTAACCATCCCTATCTGGATAGTCTGCATAGGTTCATTATAGGTTATAACAGGTAAAGAACCTTGGAGTCCTTGAAATTTTCTTTTTAGGGTTTTTAATAATGAACAACAAAGAAACAGCCACTTTGGTTTCTCCCTTGAGGTCTCTTTTCTCCTCTCATTTCCTCCCAAGATGATGCCACTCTTTTATTGCCACCTCCTAGGTCCAGGTGTGCCTGTTCACAAATGTGCATACCCACTGGGCCAGGCATCTACAATCATGGGGAGAGCACAATACTATGGGTGCTGGTCATAGAGACAAGTGGCTGAAGGAGAAAAACCCTGAAAACTCATTTACCCTACAAGAGCATAAAGCTTTAAGAGCTGAGAAAAGGGTGCACACGTGATGAGCAAGTGAGAGAAGCTCTCAGCGGAGGACAAAGAGAATTTCTTTTTGCTTGAGGATACAGAAATTGGGGTAAGGATTAGGCAGTGAAGTTATAGGCAAAACGATTCCAAACACTGATAAAAGGAAAGAAAAGAATCAGAGGTTAATCACTGAGGCACAGAAGACAGCCAAAGAAGGTACTCCAAGTGTTTCAGGGTGAGAGGAATGTGGGTGTGGAAAGAGGTTCAAAGGTACGTTAGAGTTCTCTAAGATCCATATCATGAAAACATTTAAACTTTGGATGTTTTTCCCACAGTTAGTATGAGTCATTAAAGCAAGGCAGTGGAACAAATCACTGTGTGGAGACAGTGGAGGTTTCAAGGTACAGAACAAAACTCTTTTAAGTTTCAATTAAAGCAAATCACAGAAAGTTCCAGAAGAAATAAGAGTACATGCAACCACTATTAACTCACAAGGAACAGCACTTGTAAATAAATTGCTTTTACATAGGTCTGGAGCTAGGCATCTCAAGGTGGAGGTAGCTGCTCTGTGTTGTCACCAGGTTTCTTTTTTCTTCCTTGATGCCATTGGAAGGGTTTGCTTGTCACCAAGTGATTGCATCATTGCCACCACTGATCCAGGTCATAAGGTGTATTTAAGGCAGAAGGAAGGAGGTAAAGGGTGGGGTAAAAAGTTTACTTTGAGACTATTTTTGATGAGGAAAGCACTCTACAATAGATTTGTGCTTTTATCTCATATACTCCATCTTAGACACACTATTGCTAAGGAAGATGAAATTACAGTCATTGGTTTAATCTAATCTTTGATTTACCCTCTGGGATGTGGTAGAAGACTTCCCAAATTCTATACATTGCTTAAATAACTTGGCATATCTATATACCTATTGGTCTATCTTCCTTTCTACTTTTCTCATCGTCTATCTAGTGATGCACTGCATAATGACATTTACTCAACAACTGACTACACATATGACAGTGATCCTTATTTATTTATCCCAGGTATGTCATCTATGTTTGTGTAATTGGACTCTATTTGTCTTATAGAGGCAAAATTGCCTTACAATGCATTTCTCAGGATGTCTCCCTGTTACTAAGTAACACAAGACTATATATGAGTGTGAGCATATGTATATTATATGTACATATTTTTATATATACAGATATAGTGCATAATAAAATATACATATTTGTATATATAAAATATCTATACAATATAAAATATTATATATATATATTTATATACATATAGATACAGTGTGGACATATATCCAGATATATACATGTACAAATAACTATATGCACATATATATATTCTTTCAGAGTAGCTCTGACAATTTTCATCCATTCTTAACATACAAAGGTGACAAAAATTTTCCTTGCATATCTGATCTTCTAATAGAGAGTAATTTTTGTACAACTTAACTAATCACATCTGATGGGTTTCTTTGTATTACCTTTCTTTTACTCTATGACAAATTACCACAGATTACCACAAATACACAATCTCATACTCCAAATCTAATCTTCTAATAGAGAGTAGTTTTTGTATAACTTAACTAATCACATCTCATGGGCTTCCCTGTATTACTTTTCTATTATTCCATGACAAATTACCACAAATTTCTACAAATACACAATCTCATATTCCATGGGTCAGAAGTTTGGTAGAACTCCATGGGTTAGCTGGATTCTCTGTGCAGGGTCTCACCAGCTTGCAGTCAGACTGTTGGGCTATGATTTTATCTGAGGCTTTGGGGCCATTCCAGCTCAGTAGTTATTGGTTTAATTCAATTCCTGTAGGTTATAGGACTAAGACACTCAGCTACTGAAGGTGCCATGGTATGTGGGCAGTTAGCTCACAACATGGCTATTTGCATCTTCCAGACAAGTATGAGGGAGTCTGTCTTACTAGGAATATCTTCTTCCAACCTGCTAAATTGGAGTAAATGAATCAGGGCAGTGACTACCCATCATATTTATGAGTCCTCCATCCACATTCAAGGGGAGCCAGGATTGTGATTAGGGAATAAGAACCCTGGGAATCAATGCCTATCATAGCCTATGACTTATGTTTGTATTTTTTTTTTGGTTTCTGTTTGCTTTTTTATTAGTAATCACTAGTAATTTCTCACCTTTATTTTTAGTACTTTATGTATTGCCTGACATAATATTTTCTTCAATAAGACATTTTA
>PVHY01016605.1:0-33376 GCA_004024945.1 Uropsilus gracilis
TTGAAAAAAATGTGGTATTTATACACAATGGAATACTACTCATCAATTAAGAATGACAAATTAGATGACTTCTTGACAACATGGATGTACTTAGAAGAAATCATACTAGCAGAAACAAGTCAAAAAGAGAAAGACAGAAGCCAAATGGTCTCACTAATATATGGGACATATTGAAGAAAAATAAATAAATAAATAAATAGATAGATAGATAGATAGATAGATAGATAGATAGATAGATAGATAGATAAAAGTCATGAGGAAAAGACAAAACAGGCTGAGCACCAAACTGAAGCACACAACAATGGACAGAAGGGAAAGGGGGAGGGGGGGAGGGGGAGCAAATCCCTGGGATTGCAAAGATGTGAAATTTATATATAAATTTAAAAAATTTAAAAAATATTTAAAAAAATTAAAAAAAATAATAATAAACTAGTCTTCGCCTTATTTCTACCAATGCCCACAATGTTTCATGGAAAAATTCCAACTTATCCAGAAACTTTTCCACAGTCTGCTCCTGCCTTCAACTGTCTGGTGTCATTCCCCTTGTACCACGGTGGTGCTCAGTTAGTCAGCTTTTTTTCTGTATCACATTCTACTAGTCTGCTTGTTGTCTTTTGCTGATGCTCTCCAAGATAGAAATTATGTCTTAACCAGACATGATTCTGGGAACCAAAATAGGAGCTCACTGATTAATACATAGCAGTTACTCAAATATATTTATCAACATTAAATAAAAATAAATTGAGTTACCTTTTCAATATTTTAACTAACATAAAATTGGTCTTAGAAATTTCTGCCACAAAAAAGGAAAAAAAATTAATTACATATTGAAACAAATGCAAAACTAGATTTAAATGAAGTATATGTTTTAATAAAGCATTTTGACATTTATAAAAATGGGTTACATTCTAATTTTCAATTTACACAAGAAAAAGTATACTTAAACCATTCTTCATGTTTTATTTGTTGTGTTTATACAAAAGTTTAAATCTAGAGGGTAAAAAGTATTTTAAAAAGAAAAAAATCAATCCTTATATAATCACTTATCTCAGAAAAGTCATTGAATGATACATGTAAAAAAGTGTTAGAATAAAGCATAACTGTCATTTCTTTTTTCCTATTTACATAAAAAGACTTATCTTCTGAAGACACTTATGAATAAAACCTTTCAAATTATTATATACTAATAGGTCATTGATATAGTGTTTTTTTTTTTAAACTACAGCTTGTATATTCATTGAATAAATACAACTAAAATAGCTAAAATACCTTGGGTGCTTGTCTTGAAGTGCATCAGTTAAACCACATTGTTACAAAAGCCTGCATTTTCATACTACACAATGCAACTCTACATAAATGCCACTGGTGCAGAAAACTGTTTTCTTGCTCTGTTTACACAGAGCAACTCTAATAAGGAGGGAGGTGGGTAATGCACAAGAAACTTAGCAAATGGGGGAACGGGAAGAAAAGTAAGAATCCAGTGCATGAATTCTGATGTCGTACAGTCAGAAGTAGAACAATTTAGAACCAAGCCTACCCTGTCAAAGAAGAGCTAAAAGATGGTCATATAAAATTAAGGTGGGCTTTCACACTGTCTAAAACAGCATTTCATAGATAAATGGTATTGTCTGATTTTATTTTTATTTATCTATTTCCATTGGGAGAAAGGCAAAATTGTAAAATCTACACCTTGTTTATTAAAACTGTAGTAAAGGAAGGCTCTGTCCTTTATTTAAAATTTAATTTCATAGAGACTTTTTTCCAACTGAACATTTGGGATCAGTGTGTAATTTTTATATTCCTACTCAGATGCCAGGTTTTTTTTTTTTTCCACCTTTTTTCAGAGGGTGTTTATTTAAAAATTTGTAGTTTTTTTCTCCTAAAGAGTCTTTTTTAAAAATTTATTTATATATAAATTTGACAACATTGTAATCTCAAGGATTTGCCCCCTAAAGAGCCTTTTGAACAAAAGAACCAAAAGAGACACTGAAAAAAATGCCCATTGAATTATTGCTTTTCTTTCTCTAGTTAGGCAGGTCAAGCTCCCAAGAAAAAAAAAGAGATTTGGTAAGTAAATTACATTTTTGTGATTGCAACACTTACAGGGACTGTCCATGAGTGCCAGCCCAGGATCCATGGTCTCTTACACTCTCTCTGGTAGCATTCATTCAGCATACAACGCTGAAGAAGAAAGACACAATAAAAACAAGTCAGTCCAGTCTAGAGAACAACATACAGGGAAACAGAATACCAATACCTTCTTAAAACATGGAAATAAACATGGGTAAAGTACAGAGATACACAGACAAAGTAAAGTACAGAGATAAACAGACATAAACTATTAGGTTTGTTACATCTAAATGAAAAGGGGGCTGCTGCTAGATGCAGTCAGGAGCTATGTGAATAAAAGGCAGAAGTGGACTGGTTGTGTGAGAGCAGTGGGAGTTTGAGTTGTGGAAGACGTTGTTGTAGCAAACCAGGCCTGAAGGTCCACCTATAAGGGCTGTAAACATGGAATTCTGAGCATTTTCACTGGAGTCAAAATGATTAAAAACTGGTTTGATGATGCCTATCTGTCCAATGTAAATTCTCTAAAGCAAGGCTTAGAGTCTCATAGTTTCTTCTTACACTTGATGATTTACACAGAAAAAAATCCCATATATGATACTACCATGACCTCATTAATACTCATACACTCATGGGGATTTACATTTGAAAAGGGTGGAGGTAACTGATTCTTGGGGACTGGTGTTCACCACTGCCAAGTGCATGCAGGTGGGCAGCTCCCAGGCACTCATTCTTCTTGCTGTACACTTCCTTTGGGAACGGAAGTCTCCCCTTAGGAAGCCTCCCTTGACCATTTCTTTGTTTGGAAATGGATCTTGATTAACCCAGAGAGAGCGAGTTCTGGGTAATAAAACATTTTCAGAGTCATAACAGTCTTGACCTTGCGCCCTCCCACCCTCTTCTCTCTTCAGTCCATGGAGATTGACAGACAAAAGCCCACTCCCAGCTCACTCTCCCCTCTCTACACCTGAAACACAAATGACTGATATAATTTTGTTTTCTAAAATTATCAATTATTACATACTTGAGCAAAACCATATTAAATGCATTTGATTTTTCAACATCTTTAAGGTATTGCTTTGATCCTTACATGAATCTCATTCTGTCTTTAATAATAGCTTCCATTATATGAAATTTGAAAATACCACATTAAATTTTAGTTTTACCATAAAAAAACTGAGCTACTAAAATGAGACATCATTTATTAGGTACTTATTATTTAATTTCACAAACATTTCAGAATGGTTCACATAATAATCCTGCTTAAATAATTCTATATATTTGTAAGATTTTACAAATTTTAAAATGTTTATTTCTCAAAATGGTGTTAAAATATTTGCTTCCAGTTCATGTGGAATATTTGGATCTGCCTATATAATGGCATACAGGGACATCAGGTCATCACAAGCTGATATAGAAAGTTCTAGTAATAAACTTTATTGAGTCTCATTACTGTTATTCCTAGAAAAAATTACTGTTTTTCTTGCATTTCAGTGACATAAAAATGCTTCAAGGATTTAATTTTGATTTGACATCTGCACATTGTTTTTCTTATTTGGATTACTTTAAGAGTCTTTTGAGGGCAGCATGTCAGACTTGTAATTTTTACCTTGGTCATTTGCTATGGCTCTCTCTAGCTGTTTTTTCCTCCATATCAATAATGTGGAAAAGTTGCCCCCCCCCCCACAGGGATGGAAGAATTGAAATTTTACAGTCACAATGATTTTTTTTTTACCTGTATAATTGGTTTGTGATTCTCATATCCAAAATTTGATCTTTTGCTATTTAGAATATACTTTATTTTGGATAGTCCAATTCATTTTAATCAATCTATAAATACTTCAGATGTCTAAGATTAATGATGTTACTGCTTTGAGAATTGCTGGTAACTAAAAAAATGAGAACAAAGAGTGAAAGTAACATCTTGTTTTAGAGCATGAAAGAATGAAGAGGGAATCCTGTATCACATGAATCTTGATTCTTATATAGTGTGGTTTAGATAGATATATATTTATTAGGAAATTACTTGTTATTATTACTTAGAAATGATATATTTTATACTTATGAGTATTGACATGCTGTAAGAATGTTCACAAATGCATAAATAGAAATTATGTGAAAGCTAAATGAACAAAACAAACTTATTTTTATCCTATAAGAATATGCATGTTCCTTTATGTTACAAATGACTTAAATGTGTGAAAGTGTGTTTGTGTATATAATTATTTTTGTCTCATTAATTTAAGGGTCTAACTGTGGGTTTTATACAGTAAACAGGTAGTTATGTTGATTATCACTTCTTGCTTGGGAGAGGAACTATCTTCTACTCACCTTCCTCTACTTTAGAACAGAATTCTCAGTACATTTAAAAATCACACCAGTCAAAAATGGCAAATAGTATTAAAATTAGTAATTTTATTTCTAATTGTTATACTAAAACTAACTATAACTGTGTCTACTTGCTTTAGTTTAGCTCAGTTAGCTGCTTTATTTACTATCATTATTCAAAGCAAACCATTGTTCAGTTCTATTAACTGGTTTTTATCTATTTTTAACATTTGATTGTAACAGTATGTTATATAGGTGTGCATTTCATTATAAACCACATTTGTTTTTTGTACTTTATGCTTGCTACTAAAGTCTAATTGCATCTGTCACCATATAAATGACTCATTATACCTAACTTTTGTCATTACCCTCTCCTCAGAATCACTAATTTGATCTTTTATGCTCTTCATTTTTTTTTACTTTGTTTAGCTATTTTTATATTTATTTATGAACCACATTTAAGTGAAATTATACGGTGTTGTTAACTGATATTTAAAGATACTTTAAAATAGAACCAGTAGGATTATTGTAATGTTCAATTGTTGAGATAATTTAGTAAAACAGTTTTTGCAAGATTATCATGCAGTGTGATATAATACTACATATATATTCATCAAGGGGAATTGAATTCAAGGCATGCTCTATTATACTTTAAACAACAGAGTAAATGTGAATTTATCTGCCAGAAAATGGCCATCACAGAAAAAAAAAAGGTTTTTTTCTTAAAAGATGCAGGTTACAGTAAAGTTGAGGTTTTGAGTATTTCACAAATAGCAAATAATTATAGACACATTTTAATAATAGGAATATTTATTAATAATCCAGTCAACTTACTAGCACATAAATGTTCATGGTAATGTCTTATGATTCTGAATTTCTAAGATGTCTGTTGTAATTTTTTCTCTTTCACTTATGAATCTGTTTAAGTATTCTCCTTTGTTCCTCTGTGAGCTTAGCTAGAAATTTTTCTATTTTGATTATTTTTGAAACAACCCATTTTTTTGTTTCATTTTGGACTGTCTTTTGATTTCTATTTCATTCATTTCTGCTCTTATTTTTATTGTTTCCTTTATTGGATTTTGAATTTTTTTTTCATTTTCTCATTCTTTAAGATGAGTGGTAATATTATTTATTTGATCTCTTTTTTGTTTCTTGATTTGGTCCTGTATGGCTACAACATTCATCTTTTAATACTGCATTTTTTGTGTATTACATAAGTTCTGGTAGGTGATGTCCTCATTATCATCTGTCTCAAGGTTTTTTTTTTTTTTTTTTTTTTTTTTTTTTTTTTTTTTTTTTTTTTTTTTTTTTTTTTTTTTTTTTTTTTTTTTTTTTTTTTTTTTTTTTTTTTTTTTTTTTTTTTTTTTTTTTTTTTTTTTTTTTTTTTTTTTTTTTTTTAATTTCTTCTTTGATTGCCAGGATTACCCAATATTCATTCAATAGTTCTTTTCCTAAATTGCCACCTTTCTTTTTGTGGCTCATTTTGATTACATAGTGGTCAGAGAAGATAGTTGGTATGATTTGCATCTTCATAAATTTGTAGCTGTTCCTTTTGTAACACAATATATGATCAGTCCTAAAGAAAATTCCATGTAACTTGAGAAGAATATGTATTTAGCTTTTTGACAGGACAAGAGATGAAGTGTCCAATAAATGTTTACTAAGCCCATGTTGGTCAAGTTTTTTTGTTATAGGCTATTGCTCCCATTTTTTCTGTCTGACCAATCTGTTCATTGGTAATAGAAGAATATTGAGTTCCTCAATCATTAACGTGTTTTTTTATGTTAACTCTTTCCAAATGTTTTTGATCTATAGTTCCAGTGAGGATTTCATAGCTGGTTAAAAATACAGACTCAATTGCTGACAATTTACATAATTATTACAAGTTAACCTGGTTTGTGTTCTAGGATAGATTAATTTAGTACCATTAGAAAATAGATATTGTCCCAATGATGAGTAAAATGGAATGATCTCTAGATTGGGCTTACATAGGTAAAGAAGAACAAAAGTGAGAAAAAATATGTATAAATTGCTTAGAAAAAATAATTATCAACTGTTGTTTATACAGTTATGCAAGAATTGTCTATGCCACATATAAGCAAAGGTTAATGTAAGGTTCTTTCAAGACAGGTTTTCAACTTGAAAGTAACCTCAAACATAGCTTTATACATCAAACCAGAGTCTAGCCGCCCTGTGGCAAAAATTCAGCATTACATATTGAGCTTCCAGATTTACTGCAAGCAGCGATTAATCTCTCATTGCTGTTTTCATGAAAACACTCATTGATTTCTGATAATACTGAAGTTACTTATTCCAGGGGTTCTCATTCATAGAAGTACCCTGGTTCTAGGAAATGTATTATGAATTCTAGATTGCAATCTATATAACTTAGACATGATGAAAACTTTTTTTATATATAGTAGCTAAAATAAATGACCATAAAAGTACCTTGTTTAAGTCATATACTATAATAGAAGGAATACTGAGTCTCAAGTGAAAAAGTTTTGAACAGGAGTGATCAGTATGTGTCTAATGTGAGTAGGGCAGTGAGTTAGAGTTTTATAGTTAGAATACACTATAAAATTTTAAATATTGAGGAAACAGACTTCCATTTCTGTGTAATGTTTAGATAATTTATAAACATGTAAACTTAATAAATCATTAGCATTCCAACTATTTACATATTAGACACTTTAAATCAATTTCTGCGATGTGATTTATCAGTGGTTAGAATTTAATAGTTATGTACACAGAGATAGATATAAAAGGTTAGAAACAGATTTGAGTATATTTTTAGAATATATTATTTAAAGCATATTCAGTTTAAATAGTTAAAATACAATTTGTTTATTTCTCCAGATGTGGGTCACATTGATTTCCTAAAATCAGGGAAGCACAAAATGAAGTCAAAGACAGTAAAAGAAAGAAAGGCAACAACACATAATACCAGTTGAGGTTTTATCTTGAACTGATGTCACTCATTTTATTTCTGTTCAATATACCATGAACTGTTCATAGCAAGACCTGAAATGTTCCAAAGTTACTTTGAACAAGAAATAAAATCAGACTAAGTGTGAATTCCCATCCTATATAAACCTGATGATTTTACTGTAAGGATATTTTGAAATAATCTAAATTCATTCAAGTATTAGTAAGGTTTAAAGATTAATTTCTATGTTTCTGGGCACATGGTAATTGATAATATGAATGCTTTTCAAATTGAGAGGTTCATGACCAAGAAAACTATCCATAATTGACCTAAGCAAGATAAAATTGAAATAGATATTAGATTTTCCAGTCATTTTTTTATGAAAACCAAACTCAAAAATTAAGTTAGAGAAATGCAGAGTTAGTAAAACTGGAAAAAGACCAAAGTAAGTGTGTTATTTTACAGAAACTCAGAAGAAACAAGGAAACAGGCTGTTCACTACTCATTCAAATTCTCAAAGGATATTGCTGTCATCTGAGACAAAGAGATATTCACATCACACATACTTTTAGAAAATGCTCTGCAAAATTCTGCATTGGCTGTTACAATCTGGGTTGTGGAGACAGGAAATAAATTGAAAGTTCAGAATATTAAGCTGACTGGCATAAAGAGGTTATCACAAACACAGGTTGAAAAACAGTGATGTCTCAACCTGGAAGCTTTATAAAGAAAAATAAAACCACAAAAATATCTTCAGATAACTCTTCTGTTTGTTAGTTTGGATCTCTGCTGGTATTATCTTGTCTGCAAAAGTGTGTTTGTGTGTGTGTGTTTCTGCGTGTGTGAGCATATGCTTATTAATTTTGTTGATGCTAGTACAATTTCACAGTGTAGAAAATTATATCTGCCATAGTAAGACCTTTTACACATTTGACATTTTATTATTATTATTATTATTATTATTAATTTAATTTTCTCAGGTCACCTGATCACCCGTCATGCAAAGTACTCTATGTTTTTAAATATAACTGTTCTTCTAATACTGATACCTTGTAATTAGTACATTAAAATGACTAGTAAACAGACTCAAAATGAAAAGTGTTGATACTTTTAGCTCAAATCAACTTTGGTTTTTGAAATATATCTTAGACCATGCCTGTTTATATGAGTGCCCTCTGTAGTCAATAGCATGGCATGTTTTCTCACCCGATTACGCCAACTGATAAGGGGGGAAAGTCTGGTTGTGCAAGGTCAGCCAGCCTAGCGGGAGGGAGGACGACACAATTTCTGCTTAAGTGTATCTAGTTCATCCTAATTTCTATAATCAGCAGTTCTCTTTGGTCTCTCAATTAGTTACTGGTAATATCCAACAAAACCAACCTATGAAGTGACCAGAATTTACAAACATAGAAATAAGCTTCAAAATTAGTGCACCAATCATGACTTTAAAATAGCAAAATATTTCATTTTGTGTCTGAAAATTAAATGCAGGTTCTCATTGTCCAGAAGCAAATAAAAATCTCAATTTATGGTTTTGTGCATTTCTACCAACATACAACTAGTGTTAACTTTAAAATTTTTATAGGTAAAAGTAAGTAAAAAAAGTATTTAATTAAAACTAATTTTGAAAATTAAAAATATGAGATAAATTTCAGATTAAATTTTAAAGCAATGCTTCTCTATTTAAGAATAACTTCTTATATTGGAATAGGAGGCAGTTTTTAATAATTTTTGGCACTGGTACCATATTTGATATTTTTATTTAATGAATTTTATTTTTTAGATTTATGGGAAATTGATCATGGGTTACCAAATGTTCTCTTAGACTTCACACATATGGCTACAGAATATGCTAATCCCAATACAATAACACTGAGGTAGCCTAAAGTTTACTAAGTGCCTAAGGAGTTGACTTTGTATATTTTCTTTACGTCCTAATTTGTTAGATCTTATGGGTGGAATTGCCCAATCCTCCAAATTACAACTATTTGAAAGATTATTCATTCCTTTCCTGTCATCAATGGACTTCTGTCATATTCCTCAACTTATTTTTTCTTCTTGTGCAAAATTAATTTAGAAGGAAAATTAAGCCTTTATTAATTCAGCTGCCCCTCTGAATTTGAGTGGTAAAGCATCATTGTTTTATCTCTGAGATTTTCAACTGCTAGATAGAAAATGTAATATTAGTTTTCAGCCTGATTTTTAGAGCAGTCAATATTTCAACACATATTCAATTAATTTATTATGAAAGAGCTTAGAAAAACCAATGGAATGTGCCAGTCTCTGAAAATATTGGAAAAAGTATTACTTTTATTTAACTGTCTTCCTTTCATCATGACTCTAGATAATGCTGCTATGATTTTTAAGTGTTTTGGGCATTCACTTATTATGAGATACTTTATGTGTTTAGTTTTTATGAGAAAATTACCTGGGAAGAAAGAGATGGGTGCAGTCTATTACCTGGAGTGAAAAATTTGTATAAATAGATTGATGCTGCTCTGGGTAATAAAGATTCATTTCTCCCTCCTGCTCAGTGTGACACCATCAAGCATCTGTCAATTTAGCTTACAATTTAGCTTTCTCTCTTAAAATATATATATAAACTGACTAACGGATTTGATTCTTGTGTACTTAGCATCTATCACTGTTGTTTTACCAGCTTATTTCATCCAGTGACTATACATTTCTTAACTTTACAAAAATGCATTTTAAAATTTGTATTTTTATTTTGTATTATTTTCCCTATTGAGATAACTGGCTTATGGTACTGCATATTATTCATGGGTATAGGTTCACACTTCATATCTATATGTCACTACACCATAGCCATCACCAGTCAATAATGTTCCACCTTAGTAAAGCAAGAAACTTACACTAAATAGATGTCTAACTGTATGAATGCATCTTTGCTAGAACTGAATGGAAGGTTATTTGAAATTATAAATTTTGAGAGGCATGTAGCAAACGTATTATTTGAACTTAATGTAACATTAGTAGAATGAAAACACTGAAATCTTCCCCCCATAAGTAGAGAAAACATTTGCCTTGTCACAGTGTCTTAGACTATTAGCTGTGCAGTATGTTTGTCTGTGTGTGTGTTTTAGAATATTTTTAGTCAAAATGGAGATACCAAGCTGTTTATATTAAATAGAATAGCTATATGTGGAATAAAGTATATTAAAAATGAACATACAAAGAAATAACAGAAAAGTTGGGTGAGGAAAAGCTTCCAACATGAGTTTTGTTTTCTTAGTAATTTTCTTTTCTTTAAAATTCTCTGTGACTCAAAGAGGGAACAGATGTATTTATCAGGTCTGTGTGTCTCCCCTAGTAATTATCCCCTAGTAACAACCCCCTACTATTGAAAATTAAATACTCACATTAAGGTATATAGTAAAAAATAATGACTTGAATAAAGGTTATTCTTTAGAAATTAATACATGGTGATTAAATCTTGAATGATACTGAAACTATTTTTAAAAATGACTATATTACCCAAGATAATGCCAATGGATGATAAATACTTCTAACAGTGCTTTCTATATATAACTAAATTTCTGATCATCCCATAATGTACCTTGTATGTCCTCTCAATTTAAACATATATATATATATATATAATTATATATATATATAATTAGGGGAATTAAATCCAGTAAACACAAAATAAGACATATAAATACAACTAGAGAGAAACAAAGTACCATGATAAAGATCACTCCACAATTATTCTTTGTAGAAATCATTCAGAACAACAAGTATATGTTACTAACCATAGTCTGTAGGTTTTACATAAAAGTCAATCTGTGAGAAAGTATGCCACATACAAATCTAACTCCAAGTAAATTAGCAAATTATTGTGTTACTTGAGGCTTATGAACTTATGCTTTATGAGTGTGTTATTCCCTTTTGCATATTTGACCGTAAGTAAATAAGTTTAGGATTATTTCATTGAATGAGATGTGCCAGATTTTCTGAGGAATGAAAATAGCAAAAATAATTATAATATAACAGGAAAACACATTGTCCTTACAGTTGCATTTATTTTTTTGCTTTAGTAATTTAAATAAAATTATGTGAATTTGTTAATTATTGCTAAAATTAGAGCTTTCATTTCAGGGATGATATTTGAATTGCATAAATGTGCTTTATGTTAAATATACTAGACATTTCAGATAAAGATTTTCTCCTTGAACATGAATTATAATTTTTCTTGCTTGACTGTGCTTAACCTCTCAGACAATGATAATGAACTCTAGAAATCAGCTGAGGAGATGAAGAGCCCATTCCTATCCTACTGTTTAGATATTTCATAGTCACTAATGTTATTTTTATTTACACCATTTAATAGATGATTTTAAATAATTTTAATGAGCTATACTTTGGTATTTTATTTTCTGATTTGTGTAAGATCCTATCTATGGATATCTTTATTTATCTACGTACCTATCTATCATCTATCATCTATGTCTCTATCTATCCTATATATATATGCTATATATACACTATATATGCTTTATATATATATATATACTAAATATGCTATATATATACTATATATGATATATATATACTATATATAGTATTTATTTTTAAAGTCAAAATAATATTTAAAGTGTATCTTTTTTGATTGTTGAATAATTTTCCATTGTGTAAATATACAGCAACTTTCTGATCCATTCCCCTGTTTGGGGGCACTTGGATTGTCTCCATAGCCTGGCTATTGTAAATAGTGCTGCAGCAAACATAAGAATAAGCTAAGAAACATAAGAAAAGGTGTCCTTTTCAGTTAGTATTTTGGTGTTCTTAGAGTAGATTACCAGATGGAATTGCTGGTTCGAATGGTAGTTGCATTTTCAGTAGTTTGAGGGTCATTCACATAGCTTTCCATAGTAAATGGACTAGTTTGCATTCCACCAGCAGTGTTTAAGTGTTCCTTAGTATGACAGTTCACAGGTAACAAGGTGGTGGGAGAATCTCAACATACACAATAATGTGAAAATATGTATATATATATATATATATATATTGATTGAGCATATATATATATTGATTGAGCATATATATATGCTCAGTCAATTAAAAAAAGGAAAAGGTCTGCAAAGGCAAAACAAATACATAAATAAATAATGGTTTCAGGTAAATATATATATAGTAATATTTAATTTCTTTAACTTTTAATTTGATCTGTAAGGAATTCCTTTGGGGGTTGAAAACTGTTACTTCATAAACAGTGAGTAGAAAATTCCACATTGACAGATTAAATTACATTCTTGTAGAATACTGAAGTCAGAAAGTCTTTGAAACTGCAGTTAGGTTGGGTGTTAAATTATGATGGTTTTAAGATAAGCACCTCCCATTTTCACCTGTTGTTTTCCTTTAACAAAATAAGATTATTTTCCTCATTCCTTTATCTATATTCTGCAATATTATCTACATTTCACAGTGTCCAGGTCTACTAAAATTAGATAATAACACCAAACTATCAGTTTTTCTGACACATATTCTACACCTATAATATTAAGAATATAGAAGAAATCATTGAAAAAGAAAAAAAGTTCCATTTGTATACACCTACAATAGTTGATTTTATAACCAATGATATCTGAAGGACAAAATTTGTCTTTTTCAGTTTCATAAACCTGGGTAATATTTGCTTAGATTAAGAATGCTGTGATGTTTCAAAATATCTATAAAACAAATTAAAAATAAAAGAACAAATTAAAAATAAAAGAAATAAGCATAACTTTGAGTTATTTAAATGTAATATTATTATGTGTTTTAAGTTCACTTCATCCTCATTATTATTTTTTGAAAATATTTGTTTCTTGAAAAAAATCTAACCATATAAAATATATCTTTCAATCTAAGAACAGGTTAATACATCCTTAAAAAAAGCAATAGTATAAGTTGGTAATATTAACAGTTACTACTTTTTCAGATGCATAAATGTTAGCTTCTTATAAAAATCATCTTAGAAATTATATTGGTAGTATAAATAGAAGGGAATAATAAAATAGAAGGGAATTAAGATATAGCTTTGGGGAATTAAAAGAAAAATGTCTGTTAAGCAGATGGCTAAATAACTTAGAGTGCTCTTTTTGAAAGCATCTAAAGATCTAGAAAGCATCAGAATCCAGTGGTGGGAGAGCAGAGTATAAGACCAGGTTACCCATTGTTGTTTTTTTAATTGATTGCATATACATATATCTTTTTGTACCCCCAAATTCTCCCACCATCATTTCACCCATGAACCGTGACCCTCATTCCTGGTGCCCATCCCTCCCCCTAATTTCACCTTCTTTCACTACCCCTTCCTTACTTTGTTTTAGTTTTTATCAGTTTGTTATTTTTAACTTTTTCTTACCCTTTTGATTCCTTCCTCTATATCCCACATATAAGCAAGACCATCTGCTATTTGTCATCTATCTGGTTTATTTCTGCTGGCATGATCCTTCTAACTCCATCCCTGATGCTGCAAATGACTTCAGTTTGAATGCTTTCTCTCACTTGTATTGTCTTTATGACCTTGGACAGTTCCTCAATGTTTATGTACTTCAGCTTTCTTATCTGTGTTATGGATATGAAGATCGTATCTATTTCACTGTTAGCAAAATAAACTAATAAGTCATTTACATATGCTTGTATGAGGGCACTTTCTAGCTTACGAGCAATTCTTACAGTAAGTACTTAGCAAATAAACATTAAGAGACTTGAACTCATGCCCAGTAGCTGCTGCTCATAGACAGATATATAATTTCTCTTGAATTTGCATGTTTTTTAAATAAGGGGATTATATTTGTTGATTTCTTTTCTGGTTAACCACTTTACAATTCTTCAAATGTCATTAAAATAGGGCTAACAAGCAAGAAATCAGGTTTTTATATGTTAATCCTTCAGAAAGAAGCAAAGCCATCTCATACTATTGAATAAATACAAGTAAACTATTCCCAAGATGAGAAAATAAATCAGAATTTTATTTTCAAATTGAAAAATGCAAATTGGAATGAAGAAGAAAGCTGTATGAATTACCATGAGAAAATGCATGCTGGTATTGATGCTAGTGAGCTATAGATAACTACATATCTTAGCATAAATATATTCAGGAAAAAGTATCTCTTCATATAAATATCTAACTTACAGCACTTTGTATTTTTTCCTATTAACTATGACACAATATTAAATGTTATGACTATTTGAAATTGAAGCAATGTCACTTATATTTATAATACCTCTTTTATCTGTTATTGGCACTAAGCACTGGAAACCTGATTTGTTGTCTCTTAAATGAATCCAGGTTCTTGGTTGCAAAATAAACAACTCAATTCTGATTTACATAAGCACAATAGGAATTCAAGGAATATATTGTCCCCCAAATTAATGGAGAAATTATTACAGAACCAGTAAAACAAACAAACAAAAACTGAACACTGAAAAATCAATGAACACAGGGCGATGTAACAGTCACTGCCACTGCCACTTGGTGACTGATTAGGCTTTGGACAGTTGGTGGCAGTACTACCACCATCAAAGGAACTTCTGAATTCTCTGATTATCTGTCTCAGTCACTATAGAGTCCAACAAGCTCAGTGGCATAAATGATGACCCAAATCTGTGAACTAGCTGTCAAGGGGTGTAACAAGTTCTCACCTTCCTGGTGTTAACATGTTAAATCAGAGGACAGTGTTGCATTCCAGAAACTAACGTTTAAATGCTGGATGACCAAAAGCAGTAAATATCTGCTATATCTTTGTCATAAGGAGGTAGATGGAAAAGCATATATTCTAAAGATAGGCTGGGTTTGCATTCCAAAGTGAGAAATCTGTGGGTCTGTGGTAGTTCACAGTGTACTAAAATCAAGTGCTATCACTTTCCAACATCTAGTTCCATGTGTAACACCATCACACATCCAGCACACACCTGCTGGAGAATTAAATTAGATAAATTAAAAACGTGAATCTCCTACAAGTTACTGAACGTATATTATTTAACATCGCTGAACTATTTTATTTTGCGCTTACAAATAAGTACTTGGTATTGAGCATTCTACATCTGCAGCCAGTACCGAAACTTTGTTTTACATCTTTGGTTGACATTAATAAAGCACTTCAAGCTGGTGTGGGTGGATATTCCTTCCTGTTGAAAAGAGAACAAAAACTTCAACAGGGAGCAGCTGGAGACAAACATTGGAGAGGAAAAGCAGAAAGTGTTGCATAGCTTAATCATTTAAATCACAGATTAAGTCAAAATAGTAGCAGAGAAAATGCAGAGATTTTAAAATGTGTGACTATAGTGGCAAGCTCATAAGGTCTTTTCATCAGGATCAACAGAGGAAATGTACTAAATGAATACAATTGCATAAGTAATTCATAAGTAAATGTTTTATTTTATAATACAAATGTATTAAACGTCCTTTACACTAAAGCCTTTAATACAGCAGAAAGTAAGTAATTGTATGAAAAACAGTAAGTAATAAACAAGCTGTTAACTATTAAATGTTCTTAAGATTTCATCATGAACACATCCAAAGCATATGATTCTATACCTCTAAATTGTACATGCAGTTTTGTAAACCAATACTATTTCAATAAAAAAATTAAAATGCCTTTCCCCTACTGTCATTAAAAAACTAAAATGGAAAAGGAGAGCTGAAAACTCTAGGAAAGTTATTTTTATACCCTTTAAAAATTAAAAAAAATCTTGAATATGAAATCAAATACCATCGTGTTATAAAATCAGAAAGTGATTAACGACCAACTTTTCTAAAACTTAAGTTTTTCAAAAAACAGATTCTGATGTGAAAAAAAATGTAGAAACATTAAATTCTTGGCTGGGGCAACCACAGGCTAATCACTACTTTAAAGTTTTCAAGTTAATGGTTCAAAGGATCACAAGTTCTCCATCTGTCTACACGAAGTTAGGCTTCATATAATAATGAATATCTGATACTTTGCTGATATAATTTCATCTGGGACACTCCTGCTTAATTAATGCAGTAGGGAATAGAGATGGCCATGCAGAGAAACCTTTGCTATATATTACCTTTGGGAGTTCTTCAAAATAAATCAGACCCTCAGTATTTTTAGTTTTTATGAAGTATCAATTTATGCACTTAGTAATTATTCCCCCCTTATTCTAGAAACAATGCAACTGTTTTGCCTTAATAAGCAATGTGTTTGAGGGTTTTATGAAGGACAATCCATTTTACCTCTATAGAAAAATTTTCTAAGATATAATGGTCATCGGTTTTATGACTCTTATTATCCAACAGACTTAGAAATTCCAAGTGACAGATAATTTTATTATTTAACTTCAGACAGGAGGAAGGTGATTTTTGTTTTTTTCACAGTTTTAATTGAGGAACACAAAAATGCCAAGACTCATAAGATATCTGAATGTGCAGTGTATTTGTAGTACAAGGAGCAATCTTCCAGAGAGCTTTATCAACTTCATTAACTCCTTTGAATGAAAATCCATACAGTATATTTTAAGGGGGAAGTATGGAATTATGTATGGGCATCTCAGACTCCAGGATAAATAAGACCATTAGAGTAAAATGCTTGAGTATTTATTATAAGGGATCTATGAAACATTAACTCTTTTCTATGACAGGTCGTAGATTACTTTGTCTTTGGGCCAAAAACCTCTAAATGAGAAACCTGTTGCCTTCCTATCAATATGCATGATATACTTAAGTTTCTTCCTTTGATCTTTTCTATTATATTAATACTATCAAAATAGCATAGCAATGAATAAATAGATAAATGCATCAGAGCACAACCCTTTTGTACTTACCACTTCTTATACTTTGAATTTATCTGAAGTAGACAATGAAATAATTCAGCAATAATATTTTATAGTAATATTTTTATCAACGTTCTATAAAACTTTTGAGAGTTGCCCTTATTGAAGTTAAACTTCAATAGAAGTAAGCAAATCATCAGTTTCTATTTAATTTAATACTGATATAAAACTTTGTAAAAGTTATATTCACAAAAAATTCAAGCAAAAGTCACATGAAACAAAGTATTATAACTTAGATTTAGTCCATGAAGGGATATGCATTTGAATTTTTTTCTTTTTTTTTTTAATTTATATATAAATTTCACAACATTGTAAACTCAAGGATTTCCCCTCCCCACTATCCTCTTCCTTCCCCCCCTTTCCCTCCTGCTCAAAGTTGTGTGCTTCAGTTTGGTGCTTAGCTTGTTTTGACTTTTCCTCAAGGCTTTTGTTTATTTTTTTCACTATAGCCCATATGTTAGTGAAACCATTTGGTTTCTGTCTTTTTCTTTATGGCTTGTTTCTGCTAATATGATTTCTTCTAAATACATCCATGTTGTTATGAAATCGTCGAATTTGTCATTTTTATTTGATGAGTAATATGCATTTGAATCTTAAGAAATCAGTTATTATATCACACAGAAAGGAAAATATCACGTGATAGCTATAGATATCCAAACTTAAAAAAAAATCTTGTTATAAAAGCTTAATATTCTACATGTTGATGGATATTATAGCAACATGCAGGATAGATGTAGATGCTTATGTACAAAGACCCAACTTTAGCTTTTTACACAAGAGACATACTCAGGTCATTTACACTAGTGTCAGAAAAAAGATGGAGATCACTAACAATTTATTGATAGTGTCTACAAATGCACTTAAATAAAATGAAGCAAAATATTAATCTTCATCACCTTAAAGTTCTCTTCAGACATATTTCACATTTCTGGACTGAGACTTTTCAGGTCTTCTTTTTTTTGGGGGGGGTCAAATCATTATGATAAGTGCTTCTGTCTCTTTAATTTTAGTTTTATGAGTTGTTATCAGGAGTTCTTTTTCTTATCTCAGTAAGTTGGCTCCATCATCAGATTATATCTAAGATTCTTAGATGTCTGTTTTCACAGACTGCTACATTTATACCTATTTAGATGACCATGGCATTAGTGGAGGTAAGGGGGTAATAAACAAGAAGGAGCCAGAGCAGTAGGGTATGAAAGGTTTTCTCCAGTGAACTTCAAGTTAAATTTTTCTTTCCTGCTCTGTATGTACCTGAGTTTTGTGGTACAGTTTCATAGTGACTCCTTCCCATGGGTCAAAGTCTTGGCTAAAATGTGCTGTATTATCTTCAACCACCCTCAACCTTTAGGCTATCATCACTGAACTCTAGTTATATCACTGGGTAAAGACTATAACTAGGACAGGACCATAAGCTGGGAATGGTTCTTTCTTCTGCAAGTATGAAAATTTACCCTGCATTGCTGGCTTTTATTAAGATCCGTGTGCTTAATCTCTGGTTAAGAAGAATGTTCAGTTGTCATGAATTGGCCAAACTGAACAGCATACATGTGTTTAAAACAGCATAGTCTCAGGCTGAAAATAATACTGTTTTCTTTGAGGAGGCACAGGTGATTCTATCCCACTCTCCCCTCTATTTGGGTTTCATCTGCTCTAGATTAGGCTCATCAGGCTCAACCAGTGATCATTACTCTGTACTCTTAATCCTCCAATTCTCCTTCAGGCACCCTCTGCCCTGCATGCCAACTCAGAACAGCTCTTTCTCCAAGGTAGTGTCAAATTGCCAAAGTCTCCGACAAGGGTCTGTGCCCCTGAGTGAACAACAGTGGAGGGTTCTATACAAGTCTTCATGTTCATAGGTCTCACAGCCTCAGTATAACTGCAAACACAGTTTAAAATCACTAAATTTTGGGGATTATGAGGGAAAGAAAAATGGAATAAATTTGGGACCAGAGAGGAATCTTAAAGTTATAAAACCACTCACTTTGATTTTGTAATTTTGGATACAAGCTGTTATTCATTTGCCAAAACCAAAATTGATTCAACACAAAGAATAAGTATTAATATATTAGGAAGTTTAAAGCCCTCCCCGCTTTTGGGCCTGGCCAATTCAAATGTTCCCCTGTTCTAACTTTATTTCTGATATTTCATTTCCCTTTTCTTAAAGCTTGCATCTATTACCCCCCTCACACACACACATGCACACACAAATATGAAGTTTAACAATATATTAATATTTACCTATTAGTTATCCCACATGTGTCATACTGTTGAAAAATATTTCTAGTAGAGGAAGTGATGAGGGAGGAAACATTACTTATTGCTAAAATAGTTTGTAAAACTAAAATCCCAGATGCTAATTCAGTAACAAAAAAAGGTAGCAAGATTGAGTTCATAATAGCAAACTAAGAAAAAGATAATAGAAATGGAAAGGGGAATGAGTTGGGAGTCAGTTGACTTACAGCATCATCACTATCACTATGTTAGGTTGGATCATGATGTTTGAAGATAATGACAATGGGATGAATATAGGCTTACAAAATATTGGCTTAGGCACTGTATGGCAAGCGCAGGTACAGGGCAGGTTCACTATAGATGTTGGCAAATGAATAGAATCCCAAGGCCCTTGGTGGATTTTGAAGACTTCCAAACTCTCAGGGAACCAGGTCACAGGCACTCCAGGCAGGTGATAGCCATGAGGGGATTAGGGGGGAAACTCCTAGGCCCCAGCAGTCTGAGCATATTTCTCTAGGCTTGCTCTCTGGTGCCCCCTCTCGCTCCTCTTCTGTGTTAACTTTGCTCCCAGCATTAGTTGGGGTCATCACAACCATTTTATCCCTGGGTCAGGTTCCTGTACTCATATATGTGCACACTCATGTCCTTTGGACCCAGGTGTCTATAATTCTGGGTGTGTGTGTCTGCCGCCCATGTTCCCAAGAGCCTACTATCTTAACATAATCAAGGCTGCAGGTGGTAGACATAGATGTAGTCTAGTCTAGTGATGTAGAAAGCCTGATTATTTCATTTATCCTACAGGTGCCTAGGCATTATCTATCATGGTATGGAAGAGCAGACTAAAGGGAAAGTAATTAATTTTATCACTGAACTTTTTGAATTTTTACAATAGTAGTAAGCAGTGAAGAAGATTTTCTATAAAAATAGCACAGCCTCAAGTTCAAAAATTAAATATGGTTTCTTGTCAAAGATTTGTGGATATTTGTATGTTCAAAATGACCCTTCATGACTAATTTTCTATATTCTACAATCTGTTTTATAATACAGTGAGAGGACTTTAAAATATGCTTAGACCATGCTAATGAGAGCAAAACATAAAAAGGGGACTGGATTATAAGAGTCAGAAATTGTGAAAGAACAAATATTAAGCATTTTTCCAAATAATTAGGTAATCTGATTTTGCATAACACCTATGGTAGAAGGAAACTGACTTAGCATGAAAGCACTACAAATCCCTTAGCATGAGATGCTTCAATTGTGTCTCTGAAAATATTTTGATTTCTTTGTGTAAGTGCTACCGCATATCATTGCTTCTAACTACACACTTACAACACTCTTTGAAAATTGAGCTGGTAATTTAGATAGCATATCACAACAAGTGTAGCAAAGCAGGAAAATATTAAATGGATATGCAAATTGGCTGATGAATATGAATAGCATCTGAAGTTACAGATACTGTCATAACATCATGAAATTAAAAATAGGATTCTATTACAAAGATTCAAATTCTGTAGAATAAATTAAAAAATGAATAACTATAGGATTCTAGCTTAATGAAAGACAGCATTATTCTACATAAGATTTTTTAATGAGAAAATAAAGAGTAAGTTAAGTGTTCAAAGAGCTGTAAGGGATACTATAAAATATTGATTTTTAATATAATAATTCCTAATGTTTTGATGATGAAATATGTTTTCACCCTTTATTTTCATAAAATGTGATATGGTTTACTTGAATTGTGCAAGATATGTAAGGCAAGTACTAATACATCTATTGATAGATGAGTAAACTATGATTTTTAGATTTTAAGAAAATTGTTCCAATCAAATATTATCATAAGTTTTAAATCTAGAAACAAAAATAAGACAATTTATTTCAGATGAGTTTCTTAGAGTCTGCCATAGAATAAATATGTGTTTACCATTTTGACTTTATTTTTATCTCACCATATTCCAGGAACATGTACTAATCATTCAAGGAAAATGGTCAACCACTTTTGAGTCCTTGAACTAGCTTCTTTTGGAGTATAGACATTCATAAGCTATTTAAGAGAGCTGCCCTAAGGTGAGTAAGCATTCCATCATCTGAAAAAACTGGTTGCACTGCATTTTGTGTAAAGAAATGTAAAAGGAAAAGATGATATAATTTCTAGTGAAGTGAGACAATTCACTTACCACTCAGGGCAGGCTGACACATGCTAATAAGCAAAAAGTGTTGTTATTATGAAATGTTTCATTGCATCAACCTAAAAATTCTCTAGATTTTCACAGAAACAGAATATTACAATCAATAATGGAGAAAAGGATCCAACCATTACTTCACTCATTTAAGTTGTTTAAAATAATCAATGATTATTAATTTATTATGATTAAGAAAATAATACATCCATTATTTTATATAGCTCAAATGAAAGTTATACAAATGTTATCAAATTATTCTCTGCATTATCCTATGTTCTTTAGCTGGACCACCCCGTGTCATTGTCATTTTGCCTCTCTCATCTCATTCTGTGAATATTCTCTGGATGACTTTATACATTTGTTGAAAATCATAAGTTCTTTTTCCTTAAATCAACACATGAAACACTGCTGCCTACTTGGCATATTCACTGCATCACACCAGCCCCAAACTTAGAAGACTCAACATTTCATCATGTTCCTCCATCTCCAAATGGTTATTATTCTCAACTCATTATTTACAACACCGTTTCCTATCAAAGTAGTATATTTCTTAAATAAACTGTGTTGAGGTCATTCACTACTAAAAAGTATTGTCCATTTCCCACAGTCTACAGAAAAAAATAAGTTTACCAAATTCGCCAACTTGTAGTAATTGTGTGGCTTTCCCACCTTCTTGGTTCCCAGACCCTATACAAGATCCTGGGTCTTTCTGACTTCCTAGATTCCTAGGTATAAATCAACTTTTTATTTTTGATTCCTGGGGTTTGTTATTTGTTTGTTTTCTTCTCTCCATAGTTTTTTTTTTTTTTTCATCTACTAAGAATGCCCTTTTATCCCTTGTTCTCCAAGACATTTTTTTTTCAGCTCTTGAAGCCCAGTGCAATTGTCACCTTCTATGAAAAGCCTTTTGTTTATCTCTTCTTTGTACTGTAGCTGTCCTTTGTACATAACTCTATTATAGCACCTGCCAAATGACTTTGCCTTTATTTATTTACATGCCTAAACTTGCCTGTTTTCATCTAGATGGCTTCACTGAAAACAGCAATGAAAGTCGATCTGCATTCCTTCATTTCATAGAGTATTGATAAAGTTGTTCATATGAGAAAATATTTTAAATCAGTGTAAAGCAAATTATTTAATATAAGAATAGTATTTTGTGTTGGTAAAAGTGATACAAAAATGGGTGGCATTCTCATTCTACTCTTGAATTTTATCTGTCTATATGGGAAATGGTCAGATGCATGAAGATATCTAAGTTAACAATCTAAGGACAAATATATAATACATTTATGTCTATATTTATGTATATGTATATACATACATATATACATTTATAACAAGAAGCAAAACTTCTCAGAATGATTTTAGATAGGAATGATCTAGTATAATAGACCATCTATATTATTAAATGCATTTGTGTGTTGTATGCCCAGGTTAGTTGTATAGATAGATACACGTACTCATAGCTAAATATCTATACAGACACATGACATCAGGATGTATGCCATATACACACATAATTTACTAGGATACCACTGATTTAATCATCTTTCTCATAAGCTTAAATATTATTTACACAAAGAAGTGTAGACTAAAAACCCAGACTTTCCCAGAAAGGATCAAAATAAATCAAAACACACAAAATGATCAACTGAAACCAGTGACCTATACAACAATGTTTTACAAACTTCCTTTTTAAATGAGTACTCACCTAAAGTGACTTGTTAGACATTCAATCCTAATTCCTCACATGCAATTTTAGATATTATTTATATCTGTTTGTATATTTTTTGTATATCTGTACTTTTTACCAAACTGAGTAAGACATTTTTAGCTTCTGTAATGGATGAGACTGTCTGAAAGTATATTTACACTATAACTTGTCTAACCATGGACACAGTGTAAACATATTAGTATTTTAACATGCTGAACAACCAATAGTCAGGGAAATGCAAATCAAAACCACACTGAGATACCATCTTACCCCAGTAAGAATGGCCCACATCAAAAAACAAAACAAACAAACAAACAAACAGGCAACAATAAGTGTTAGCATGGACGTGGACAAAAAGGAACACTCTTACACTGCTGGTGGGAGTGCAAACTGGTCCAGCCACTATGAAAAGTTGTGTTTCCTCAAAAAACGGAAAGTGGAACTACCATTCAACCTAGAAATCCCACTCCTGGGAATCTACCCAAAGGATGCAAAAACACTAATTATGAAAGACACATCTACCCAGATGTTTATTGCAGCGCTAGTCACAATTGCCAAGCTATGGAAACAACCAAAATGCCCCAAAACTGAAGAATGGCTGAAAAAGATGTGGTACATCTGCACAAAGGAATGTTATTCATCAATCAAAGAGGGCAAACTTTTGCCATTCGCAGCAACATGATTAGATCTAGGAGGAATCATGTTAGTGAAAATAAGTCAAAAAGAAAAAAGAAATATGGGATGGTCTCATGTATACAAGGGCTACAGGGAAGACAAATGAACAAGAGGCATAGAGCAGAAGATGAGGCGGGGGAGGACACAAAAGATAAAGATGGTTGGTGGGTGACAGGGTGGTGGGAGAGCCTCAAGTAGACAATGATATGATTGATGTGTATATGTGTGTGTATATATACACAACCAAGGAAAAATAAAATTAAGTTTCAGAAAAAGTGGACAGAAAGATACATAGGTAGTTCTTGACATAAGAAAACAGATGGCTAACAGGTATATAAAAAATGTTTATCATCACTTATCATCAGGGAAATACAAATCAAAACTACAATGAGATAATTTCTCACAATAGTAACTCATATAAAAATGGCAAGAAATAACGAGAGAGAACGTGGAGAAAAGGGAACACTGACATTTTTGGTGGGAATGTAACCTTGTTCAGTCCCTATGGACAACAGTATGGAGGTTTCTCATAAGATTGAAAATTGATTTACCCTATGCTCCAACAATTCTAATCCTAGGTTTCTACCTGATGGACACAAATACAGTAATTCAAAGGGAGACTTGTACCCACATGTTCATTGCAGTGCTAGTTATAATAGCCAAACTATGGAAATCAGCTGAATATCTAATTATCAGTTTCTAGGGCATATCATGCCCTAAGTTCCACCAAGATTTCTCTTAAGACTTTTCCTGTACTATCTCTTATGTAAACTGATTTTTTTCCCCTGGGGAATACAGACCTATCCCTTTAATTATTCACATTGGTGCATAATAAAACTTTCTGCTAAACTGGAAAGGACCACTTTATCTTCCAGGGGCATTAGAATATTAACTGTGTGGCTTTCAAATAGTGCCTAGATATTTATCTGTCTTTGGATAGGGAGACCAAGGAATACATGATCATTACTCATATAATCCATATCAAATACACAAAAGGGAGAAATCCATACAAAATTTAATATTATTTATATAAAATAAGGATTAACTCTTAAACAAAAGCTCTTGAAGATTTTCTCAGAGCTAAAGGGATCTCAGGTCATTTTCCATAGTCACATTAAGGTAAATAAGAACAAACAATCCACCTCAGTTACGTATTACAAAGAATTTATCCCTAAGTAATAAATATTTATTGAATAATGTTTTGAGGATTGAAAGATAAAGATGACTATTACACCTGAGAAATATTCTTGCAAATGTTTAGAATAATAATAAGGTGACTAATAATTTAATTACGGGGCTTGTTCAAAGAACATTATTCCATCTGGGCAATGCCATTTTAATCACAAGTAGTATTAATACCTCATTTCCAGACTCTCAATTAGACTTTTGTTTTATTTTATACTTTGTAGACTTCAGTGAAATTATTGCATGTATATATGAATGCTAATGTGATCATCTTATTGAATTACACAACTGTCACAAGGGCAATTTTAGTTTTAGATCACATTGCATATACATGACAATTGACAAATAAAAAAGTTGAAAATAATTATTTTATCATGTATAAACTAGAGATTATCTTGCATATTATACATGAACTGTTTAGCACCTACAACAAACAGCTCTTTAAATATTCCTTATTTTGTGGGTAACTCAGAGAGATATAGCCGTTTTAAGTCTACTAAAAAGAAACACAATAATATATAACCAATTCCTTGAAGTTAATATCAAAACCTATCAGATTGGCATAAGGGTGAAGGAGCAAAAAATTTAAAATAAAGTATCTCAGGCATCTCAGTTCAGATCTGAGATTAACCATAAAAAAAGAAAAAGAAAAGGATCCTATGTATTTTGATGGGAGATTTCCCGTAACTATATTGAAAAGAGAGATAATTACAACTGATTTGCAAACCTCTTAAAGAGCATGGCTGTTACTGGTGAGAGGACACACCATGGCCAGTTGTTCAAGTGGGGTGGGGCAACTGGAAAGGAGAGTAGTCCTTTCCAGTCACTTGATAAATGTACTTTATCTCAAGGAGGACATTTTGAGAAGGCTCCTTCTGGCATGTTTGAAGAACACAGTCATGAACATAGGGGTTCTGTAAGATAGTCCTTACTTTGGTGTAGAAACTAAGACAGATGCCTACTACTACTACAGTAATCATTACTAGAGTGACTAGTAATTGAGTCTGAAATTGAGTCCATTCTTAAACACCTAGAGGCCTTGAGAAGAAGATGGTGCTGATATATGTAAGCTGGAGACGTTGGCATGGCAAGCAGGGGCAGAGAGGGTCTCTAGGATCTGGACAATGTGCTCAAATACCGCTTTGATAAGGTTCATGCTGGGGCTATTTTAAGTGAAACACTCCATTCAAAATTTAGTTGAGTATGATATTCCTCAAGTTAATTTAGTTGCTAATATTGTCAAAGGTACTCGAGAGGAAATAAAGGACAGCTTGAGTAAAGAAGGGAATCAGCCTAGATTGAGTGAAATTTTTATAGGTCTAGTATATGCGTAGATGAATATAAACCAAAATAAAAAAAATAAAACATTATCAACAACTTTACAAATGTCTGGAAAGGACAGCAGTAGTTCAATTATGTAAAATAAATAAAAATCTACTACTTAGGAGATGGTAACTTGATACCATCTATAATAATTTCAAATATTAGAGAACTGAGGAAACTTGAAAACTTTAATAACTAGTAAAGAGACAATGCTATATCGTGAGCCCTGCTCAGGACACATCAGAATATCATATAAAACTACTATGTCCTTCTTTGTTTTCCAAGTGAAGGTGAATGCAATCATAAAGGGGTTAAAGAACAATTTACAAGTATTACAAGGGTCCATGATGATTAGATACAGGGTTCCTTCTCATTACAGATTCTATTGGTATTTTATCTATGGGTTTTCATTTGTGATTTAGTTCATGTCTGACTTGTGGTTATTAGATTAGAATTCCCTAAGGACTCATGATGGCAAATAGTAACATTAGAAATCCCTAAATTACACTTTAAAAGTCTTCAATGTATATAGAAATATTTGAACTAAACAGAAGGAATTCCAACTTTTAATAACCAGTCAGAAAAAAAAAAACTAAAATTGGTATGTCCTATATATTCTTCTGTTACTGGTTTCTTTGGGATGTCAACAGACAAGAACTTCAGTCACTTTATGCTCCCCATATGAAGAGGAACATATCTGATTCCACATTCTTTGTTAAATTCTTAGATTTAGGGTTCTTTGAGCAATAACACATGGGAAAATCAAAGTTTTCCTTTTTAAGAAAACAGTCAGACTGTTCCTGGATTTCCACTTAATATTCTGTTCCCTTCCTCCCTCTCTTCCTCCCTTCCTTCCTTCCTTCCTCTCTCCTTGCTTCCCTGCCCTCCTTCTTTCTTCTTCTTCTTATTCTCCTCTTTCCTCTCTCTGCCCTCTTTCTCCCCATCTCCTCTTTCTCTTCCTCCTCCTTTTTCTCCTCCTCCTCTTCAACTCCTACTCAATTCTGTCTTAAAATTCCATATCCTTCTGATTAGAGAGCAATTGGAAACATTGAATGAATGAGTCCCTCTTTCTCTGTCTCTCCCTTTCTCCCCTCCCCACCTTCACTCTGTCTATCACAGAGGCATCATATTGCATAGAAAATTAGCACACACACACACACACACACACACATACACAGAATTTCACTAATCTAGAAAACCACTGTTCTAATAAACTGTTACAGTGTATTGAAGTATATAACATTATTTTCTAGGTTAATTGAAGTAGAAGAAAATGATAAAGTATTCTTAAATGAAGTTTAATGACTTTGAATTTATTAATTTTGGGGGATACTGCAGACTACACCTGAATAAATTCATTTAATACTGAAATTAAAGCTACTATCTACCAACTCTTTCAATCTTTTGCATAGATCTTGAGTTACAAATGGGCTTCCAGCTACCCCCCACACATACATTTCTATTTGCATGTTCCAAAGATAACCTATAAATTTTTCCTAAATACTTTGTTTTGAAGGTTGGGATCCACATCTGTTAAAAACCTCCCTCCCAATACATGTCATTTTGGCCAAGGAATTATTTCAAATTGAGATCTAGATGAATAAAATTGGAGTCTTACAGAGAATTAGGATTATTACCAGAACTAACTTTTAATTTGAAGAGCTTTTTTATATGTCAAGGCATACATCTAATTACGGAGAAGCTGTCATTTATCATAGGAATCACCATTTTATATCCTTGAAGCTTTAGTCCTCTATCTTATTGCTTAATTCAAGATATATAGCCTACATCTTACCTCAATGTCTTTGCAACCCATATCTATGTAGATTCTCCATAACTTTGATTTTTGCTCCTATCTATCTACCCACCTGCTATTAGTTTGATTATTTGACCAGCTCAAAAAGTATCCAGAGATTTTTCCCTTTTCCTCAACAGCTCTCTCTCTAGAAACAAATGATTGCAGATAGTTGACAGAATCAATATTTATCAAACTCAACTGCGTTAAACCCATTTAATATATCATTTTTAACTTGCTTTGAAGTCTAAATAAGTCAGCAAATTAAAACAGCATCACATGATCTATTTATCTGTTGATAATAATAAAATTCAGTTAGAAACAAAGTTTGTTTTATTAAATATTTTTGACCCAATATCCCTCTAATCCCGTTGCATGTTCCCCTTATCTTTCCTTGGAATATTTATCCATTCTGGACCTTGGAAATCTATGATCTCAATGACTCTCTGCCATGGTTTCATTGATTATTTAAATTGTATCATCGACTCTTTTGACTAGTACTAGTATATTGGATAATATATTTGAAAAAAATATGACTATAGGAAAAACCTCTTAGATGAGTAGTTAATCTCTCAGGTAGTCATGATATAGATTTAGAAGTATTAAAAATTGATCAATTTATGTTTGCTATCAGGACATTAAACCTCCAAAAGAAATCCCTAGTTAATAAATTGATTGTAAATTATAATGTTGCTAAATATGTACATAAATGATTTATTTTCCATGTGTTAAAGAAAGGTACACATCTTTACTAGCTATAATAAAAAATTGAAGCAATTCACTTTATATTCACAGGGAAATTATTTTTGAGAAGCCTAGGATCTACAAATTAAAAGAATAAATATTCCTTTTAGTTTTAAAAATAGTTCCCTCATAAGATACTTTTCCAATTATAGTTATGAAACTCCAAATTATTAAGACAAAAATCAAGTTTTCTGTTTATGGGAAATTAAGGGTACTAAGAAACCATAAATAGTTTTTGATGTGTTGACCTCATAAAGGAAACTGAGATGGGAACATATAAATGTCTAAGAAACGGGGTATTAGAGTATGAAATTAGAATTGAACAGTACAGGGTAAACAAAATTTTGCTATACTAAAAAAATCAGATGTAATTTTGCAAATCTTTGGATGTATAGTTATTTATTTGTTCAACAATTACTAAAATTTTGCTCAAAGAATTATTATTTATAGATTTTTGGAGTTAAAATCCAATGCAATCCAAAACTGTTTCCTTTTGTAAAACTTTTGTATAGGTAGGACAAAAAGGCAGTTGAAATGCTAAAGTCAAGAGGCTTTCATCATGGGAAGGGAAATGTAAATTCTCTGTCATTCTTTAGCATTTGTGTCCTTTACATTCTCCAAGCAAAAAAAAATTTATAACATCATACTACTATTTTGTTAGGTAACTATGAAAACTAAACATGGTGTAGAATCTGAGTAAAAAAAAATAGGAAAATGTGTTTTAACTCTTTATACCACTGTGGGATATGTTATTCTAGATTAAATGTTAAAAGGTGGAAAGGAGGAAAAACATGATATAAGTTAGGCTGGAATCAGCAAAGATATTAAACATGATTATATAAATTAAAGATTTTGTGCTTGGTTTTGTGAAAATAACAGCAATTGTAAACAAAAATGACTCAAAGAGGCTGTTAATAGCAACTGTTTTATGTTCTTGATAGAAATATAGTGACAAAAATGAAAATTGCTGCATTCACATTTTATGCCATGAGTAAACTTAAAATTCTTTCTAAATTTTCAACCAGTAAAGTGAATAGGATTTACTTCAAGTAGTTTTTAAAATTGCTTTCAATTATCTCAATAATCTTATTTTTTCAAGAAGCTAAGAATTTGTGTCTGGAAGCTCCATTTGAGATTAATTGGTTCATCAAAGCCTAAACCTGAAAGGGATGACATACCAGACGTTTTTTTCATTTAATGGGGGAAAAAATGACTCCAGGAATAATATACAATCACCATGCACTGACTTCTTTACTCAGTGACACTAATTTTTTAACATTTACTGAGTAAGAAAATGCCAAACACAGTGTTGGATGGGTAACAGGAATACACGAATTTGTGATGCATTTTCTATATGCAAATGAAAATATTGACATTATCTTCAAGCAGAATAATATGCTTTATTCTGAGACTCTTTGATAGGTTCCATTGACTTATTTGGTTAAGTTGAGACATAACTAAACATGAAAAGAATCAGTACATTTCCCAAGGCTAAGAGATACTGTAATTATAACAAGAACCTTGAAATCTATTGCAATATTCCCAAATTATGTTCAAAATAACTTTTGTTATCCATGTGATTTAAGGTAATGTATCATTTATGTTATCAGAGCTACTTGTAGTCTTCAAAGTAGTCACCACTGTATAAGCATCAAAGCATTATTTAGCTTTCATACACTGGTATATGTATGACCCCAATAATGTGGGTCATTTTGCCCCTCATAGCCTAATTTAGAGATTCCTCTTTTTCAACCTAATACTACCCTTAGACTGAAAGAAGTGTCTGTTCATTGTGGAGCCCAAGATTTGACAACTTAATACTTTCCCTGATACAACTACACCCATCACCACAAGCGAAGAAATGGTGTGTTTGAAGGTGGGGATGTAATGAGCATGACCACCTGGGGTCATGGTTAAGTAATCTAGTTCTGTCTTATTCATACATTGGAATACTATTCAACTAGTAATAGCACAACATGTAAGAATCTCAAGAATATTATTCTGAGTGAATGCCACAGAGTGTGTCTATAGTTTGAAAATATTGACATATTTTATGGAAAGCTTATTTGTTCAAAACTTACTAAAATTTTGAATTATTATTCTGATAGAATTTTATTCTAGTAAAAATAAAACTTTATTCTGGTAGAAATAAAATCACTAATCATTTGCCTGGAATTGAGGCACAACTCAAGAGTTAGATTGGGAAGGGACGCCAGAGAGATATCTTGGGCATAAAGATGTTCTACACCATGATAGAGATGGGTTCCATACACTATACATTTTTACCAAAATTCATATAATTTAGACTCAAACTGTACATATGCTCCCCATAAATTGTGTCTCCAAAATGAATATGTACTAACATTATTTATTGCCTTTGTGACTAAGGTTTTCTTAAATAATTTTAATCAAAATGAGACACCCATATTATTTTTTAGATGCAGTAAGTGGACAGAAAATAGATTGGTTTGCTTAATGTTTTAATAAAAATGCATAATTATTTGCAAACCATGAAACTTTTATTTTTTCATTTATTTTAAATAAATGCTTCCATTCTAATAAACATGGTTTTCAAAACACCGTATCCAAAGTTGGGTGGCCATCTGCTAGATTGGCTAGATGGTGGTTACTCTAGAAGATGCCCTCTCTTCATTGCACTGTGTGCTTCACTACACCAATACATTCCCTCAAAACACTTCTTCTGTGCATTGGACATAAATTTGAGCTGTGTCTCATGGTAATAATAAGTCTGAAGCTATTCCTTTTTAATAAATACTATTTGTTACATCTCCCTCACATTTGAGTAAATTGAGTCTTACTTTCAAAATTCCGCATTTTAAAATGTTACAAAATTTAAGCTTGTGTCTGAATTTAAAGAATTTATTGTATATGACCACTCAGCAGTCTTTTAATCTAGTCATGTCTCTGTTCAAGTTTAAGTAATCTCTCTCCCCCAACCCTTCTCTCCATTCTTTCCTCCTTTCTTCCCTCATACCCCCCTCCTTCCTTCTTCATTATTTCTTTCCTATGGTGATTTTAGTTTACTTAATTATCCCTGCATCTAACTACCACAGAATTTAAATAAATTATTTCTCTACTTATTTTTCATACTATCCAGCATTTATTCTACATTATTAGACTTATTTATATTTTATTTCAATTCAAGTTTTAAAGTGCAATTTGACAGTAATAGTTTCCATTCATAGTATATTCTAAATTATTATTTTCCTTGTATAGTATTTTATTCCTTTTTGGTATTTTTTTAAAAAAAATATTCTTTATATCACAACCTCAGTGCCCCCTCCATTCACTTAAACCCCATTCTTTGTTGTTTATTAGTTTGTGCTAAGCCCATTCGTCTCTTTCTTTCCTGTGGCAGCGTTTTTCACTGGGTGAGGGCCTGTGTTGTTAGAACCAGGTGAAACTTGCTGGTAGATTTTCTGTCTTAAGATTTCATTAGGCAACCAGTCTATATCTATTTGTGGTCTGTCCATGCTCTCTCTTTGGAGGCTGACTTCTTCAATCCCATCCCTGTTGTTTTGCTGCTTTATCTTATGGTTCTGGCATCAGATTTAGGGTGTCTCACCATCTGTCAGTGTCAATGAAGAAGTTTCTCTGTGGATACAGTCATCTGTGAGTGGCCATTGCAGATCATTTCCTTTGTCTCAATTTGTAGCCCTGCTGTGGGCCAGATGCCCCCAGTTCTTGGTCCTCCTCTCCTCTCCTGTAGTGGGGGAGAGGTGCTTTGGTCTCCTAAAAGGCATCTCCAAAATGAAGTCTTGGGTCTTCTAGACCCTGGAAGCACATAGGTGCACCTCATGACATTGTATTTCCATAGTTGTTTCTCCTGTCTCGCATGCACCGGTTCACTCGATTGTCGATCTGCTTTGTCCAGATTAGGCTTGTGGGCTGGATTTTTACCTGGTTCCTCGCCCATTGTATGGTGGAGTTTGTATTATATATGTTCTTCCTCCTCCTGAAGATTAACTGGGGTGATAGTGAAATGGAAGAGGCATTCCACCCACTGCCTGCTGCGGAGATCAACTTAAACATTTTAACTAACAATATAACTTCCTAAAAAGTATTCCAAAGCAATCTTTTACTTTGTTACTGAGACTTGACAGATCAACTTAAACATTTTAATTAACAATATAACTTCCTAAAAAGTATTCCAAAGCAATCTTTTACTTTGTTACTGAGATTGACATATCAACAGGTTGCAGATTTATCCTAAGTGTAACTAAAACGTTTTGACTAATAATATAACTTCCCTTCACCAAGGTAAATTGGATTTGCTTAGAAACTTTATAGGAAAATACTTTGACCACAGGACTGCTCAGAATTATTTACTAAATTAGAGGGCCATCTCGAAAACTCCCTTGCCTGGAGTCTGAGGACAG